>JAZGTJ010002046.1:35503-46373 GCA_036877575.1 Botia almorhae
GGGCAGGCAGGACTGAGGAGGTTGTTTTGAGGTGGGCAGGCAGGACTGAGTTTGTTGTTTTGAGGAGGGCAGGCAGGACTGAGTTTGTTGTTTTGAGGAGGGCAGGCAGAACTGAGGAGGTTGTTTTGAGGAGGGCAGGCAGAACTGAGGAGGTTGTTTAGCAGAAGCCTCACTAACAAACTCAAAACAACCTGATAAAGGTCATGCATGTCACACCTAATCACGGTTTTTGCTGAAATCTTGCCCTCTCTTGTCAGGACCGTCACATTCACTATTTGAAAAGGGAAGAGGTTGATAGACCAAATGGATGCTAATGATGTTTTCCCCGTCACATATTTATACGTAGCGTTTTGGCAGTAAATCCACATCAAGCTTCATTAATAATATAGAGGAGCAACACACAACCATAAACTATTGTAACAGGCTTAGAATTCGACTGCATTTCATGGAGTGATTTTACTTTGTGATAGTGTGAGATGTCAATGTGTCCATCAAAACGTAACTGGAAAGTGTGTGTGTATGTACAGTTTCACAGAGAAAATAATATACATTTTAAAAAATACTAGAAATGCACCGATACAGTTACGTTAGCTAACGAAGAGAGAACCGGCTTGTGACAGAAAAGACTCTTTAAATAAAGCTCCCTCGAGAGGGACAACCGGCACAAGACAACAAACACAAGGGCATTAAATAGGGAAGGAACTAACTATTTTTAAAAAATAAAGGAAAAGAGGTTTTGTGTTCAGCACAGCAGTTTCCCGCACATTTCTCCTATGGTAGTCAGATGACCTTTAGCATTTAAATCCTTTCATCTTGGTCATGATCTGTTTGCTTCATAAACGGCAGGGAAATAAAAGCTGAATACAGCTTTTATTACACTGTACTGTTATTAAAAACACTGTTTACATGTGACGCTACACCGCTGTAAGGAGCTCACGAGCAAATAAAAAAATATTTCTCATTGCTCTCTGCTTCTGCAGATTCACCAACAAACATCTTCTGACAGTCAATGTGAAATTCATATCAGATATTGAGAGGAAGGTTAAAATCACAGATGAAGAGAGATGAATGAAGCTGCTCTAGCTGCTAGATTCACCTGGAATTCAGTATGTTCCACTTCTCTCTGAAATATCTCCAGGCTAAATGTCTTCCCAGTGGATTCCGGCCCACGTGTATGATGACAGTCACGTCTTGATCCGGCACCAGATCAGAGGTGAGGGACAGATTCAGAAGCCTGCAGACAATAAAAGAAATAGAAGATACGGTATATACTGTCAGAACAATTGAATTATTGAAAGTTACTAGCTAATGCAAACATACTGTTGAGTTAAAAACTTGTTTGTAACTTTGTTTGTAAAATTGTAACAACTGACCCTCTGCTATGCCCCACCTTTAATACATTTTTGACATTTTCTGCTGCTGTATGGCAAACATATATAATAGTTTTATGTTTCTATGGAAATCATGTGCTTTAAACTGATTTTGAAGAAATTGTCTCAAAACAGTAAAATATTGTTTTTGTTTAATGTTACCTACAAAACTTTAATTTCTGTATGTATGGATTCAGGTGATATTACTATGATGTAATATCTTTTATGATACAGAGATTACAGTTACATTGTATGATGTACACTTTATGTTAGCAGTTATAATCGCAATGCATTCAATTTCTACCACTTTATAAGCACATCTTACTGAAAATTGTGCTGTTCGCAGGAAGTATTATCTCATATGGGACGCTGCATTTTGTAAAGCGCAACTGTGAGTGAGCAACAAGCAAGCAAGGAGGCGGAGCTTACTTGCAAAGTGATATGAAACTAATGTGGGCAGTCAATTTGATTGGTTTATTATTTTAAAGGCTATAAAATCAAAACTAGAATACACTACCTGCTTCGCTTGTCATGCTCTCATATGCTTGAAAGATCTGAGACAAAGATACACACAACATATCCATGACTGACATCTGACAAATATTATCACAAACTTTATTGTATCGGTTTAATTACGCCTCTAATCAATTGATTAAATCATTTCTGGGATTCTAAAATCGGAGATTATTAAAGTCTTTTTTTCCCTCAGCAGTCGGTCACTGCAAAATCATCGTTCAAAATGTGTTTTTAAGACTGTGACAGTCTGTGTATTCAGAAAGTAATTAACCCGAGAGGAGCAAATCAAATGCAGACAGACACATTCACTTCAGATTGGAGCTAAATGTCGAGGAGATAAAGACAGAAACAGGAAATGACATGTTACACATAAAGCCACAGTGCACAAGATTTCATTTACAACTACAAGTAACTGCTTCACTCTGGGGTTGTGTCTCTTTTTCCTGAACACACTGGAGATTATTACCACACTGACAAACTCACGTGTGTGCGTGCAAATGTGTGTGTGAACTGCAGTTTCACACATCACAAACATAACATCATCTGATTCCTCTGTGGATATGTGGAAGTGTGAACAAGCGTTTCAGACCGTTTTCAGCTCAGATTTTTTATTTACTATTGTTCACACTTTGAAATGTAGTTTGTAATTCTTAAATCTTATTTATGATAGAGAATTCCTGCAGGCATTATTGTGACAGTGTGAAAATATTCGGACATTGTCGAAATATCATTTTTAATGCCTAAAAACAAATGACATTTATGACAATGAAACTGAGTAGGTCTGGAAAAGCTTACTACCATACTACTTTTTCGGCAGTGTGTAGTGTAGTATATACACAGTGCGCCGTATGCAAATATCTATGAAATATTTATATGACCTACTATGAGTACAGTATACATCACAGCACACTGCAAAATACTGCATCTCACAATCCAAAATGCTTTCACCTTTCATTAGCTACAATTATTTACTATTTCTGCTTTTCAAATGCAAAATAACTTTTTTGTTTTTCCAATGGTGATGATTACCAAACCCCACCTGCCTACATTTATGACAAGTGTGAAAAATATTGTGGAAATCAAACTACTATTTGAGAAGACTAGTGCATAATTTAAAATGTTTCATATACTATTTAAGAATAGTATGCAGTATATACTGTGCAGTGGTCTTTAAGAGGTTTGCTAGAGTGAAGGTCAGATTTGCTCCTCAGAACAGCAGCAGAGAGAGATTTCACATCACTCGAGCACAACATCCACACAGCAGAAGAACACTGAGGGAGATGAACATGGAGGGAGGTGTTCCAATCAATACTGAACACACAGACCCGTCTACCTTAACCTACAAACTGAGGGAGTGCAGCAGGCTGACGTGCCCACTCGAAACACAAGGCAGTGTTCTCTGTGGTAGATTAAATATCACAAACACACGCGGGGACCGTGGGACGGGGGCATTTGCTGGTGCATGCTGTGTGAAATTTAAGTGTGGCTGAAATCAATGAACTCCTGCTGGAGGTCTTCTGTACTCTTAACTCTCACACTAGAGCAAAGATATATTGAAATATTTCGAATACACTTCATCTGTGTGAGTTCTGAACAGCTCTGAATGAATGACAACAGCAGCACGTACAGTTGCTGGAGTTCAAAACTCTACTAACATGATAAATGTGTACTTTAAAAACACTCTTTTAACACCTAATTCAAGGAAAATACTCAGATAATGAGCTGTCTCTCAGCATATTTATCATATTTTAATTATGTGTCCTACAATAAGGGAAAATCTGTTTATTTTTAATTTGTTGTCTGTAAAATGTAGTTTGATCTCAAAAGGATGATTTGACAACTGAAGCATTCACAAAAGTAATTCATTCCATTTCAGTAGTTCATTTTAGGTATATTTACTGTGATGTCATTTCCTGTCCATTTATAAGATGGTACATAGATGTAAAGTAATCCTGTAATGTTAAAAAATTAAACATGAATAATTTCAAAACTTAAACAAGACATTCGCTGTGCGACACTAAACGGATCTCATTAATGAAAGATATTTCAGGAAAATAAAAGCGAGGTAAAATACGCTTTGGGTGAGATCGTCAGTGATTAACCTGTGAGGCGTTAACTTTAACAAGAATGAACTGCAGCATCTGCTGTGTGTCTTGTAACGCATATTAAACACTCAGGAGTCAACAGCTGTCCTGTATTTGTCTTGTAGCTTACATCTCCATGTAGAGGTTCATTTCACATATCACACAGTGTGGTGACCGCAGCATGCTAATGGAATCCATAACAACACCAGATGCTAGTTTCTAATTAACATGAGTATCGCTAATGCTAGTGTTTTTCTGACAATGATGTTAGTAACAGTCAGATTTATGCTAATAACTTGTATTATGTTTGTGTTGCTTAGCAAAAACTTTTTTTTTTTTTGCATTTTTCCTACAATACCTGCCGGTAAACCTAGGTCGCAAGAATCTAGGGTGGTCAACCAGGTTAATATGTTCAAGCAATGGTTAAGGTTAACCAATGACCATAAACGACCTGCTTTAGAATCCATACAACATCAGAAGCAGGATGGCCCTGCAGATTTGTTGGAGGTTTCTGCAGAGGCTTTATAAGTTTGTTCTCTATTCTTTGACATTTTGTATTCATGATATGACTTCTCTGATTTTAAGATGTAGTATCCAGGTGTATTGTATACGACAGGCAAGTCACGGATCAGTGAGAGCATGTAAAACAATTATTACACTAGGAGACAACAGATAAAAAGGTTCCTCACCAGCTACTGTAATATGATGAATAGCATCTTAAAGATGAAGATACCTGCATGCAAAGCATGAAAATGTGTTTGTGAAGTTTGTTGATCTTCTGTCTCCAGCAGAACAAACCTCATCAGTATCAACAGAACTGAACACTGAAACGTTCCTCCCAGGAATCGGTCTGTTGCTGAACATTCACAGCAGAGACGTCATGATGGGTCTCTTTATATGACCAAGCTTCTCTCTGTCAGTTCATTCATAAAACAGAGAACCAAATGAAACAGAATAAATGGAGAAGTCAAACCCCCAGTGTGCCCTGAGAGAACTGCTTCAGAACGTGTGTGCTCTCTGTGATCCCCTTCATCTGCTCACCCTCCTCATCCTGCTTTTAAACACGGTGAGGATTTAGGAAAAGCTCATGACAGCGTTTGTCTTCACTGCTCCATCAGAGGAGTGAGTGGAGGTCTACGGGTGTGAGTGACATTATGTGGAGGAAAAGATGAGAGATACATGCACTTGATTTATGAGGTAGATCAAACTTACAAACACCAATAATTAATCAATGACTTATAAGACTGTCAACTGACCTGTTGAGCAGGAAGATGATGTCACTTCAGCCTCCAGAAGAATCTTCTTCTTAGAGATGATGGAGTGAAACTTCATCCAGATAAACTCTCACACGTCCTCGTCCATCAGACCTGTACACAATATCTGTAGAACAAAACACTGACTGTAATATTTATATCAACATCATTTCAGGTCAGCATGTGTGACGGGATAAACTGAGATTTTCTAACAAGGTTCAGATGTTTGTGGTTCAGACAGGAAGTCCAACCTCACACTCACACCACTGGTTAAGTTCATGTTTGCCAAGTCAGGCTGGTTGTGCTGTTCTTATAATGCCACAATGTTTTAACTTGGGCAGAATTAACCTATAACTGGATTACACAGATTGTCTTTGTACAATAATTTGAGATTGAAAAAACATTTCAACATCAAAGAAACATCATCTGTCAGAAACCACAAACCATGTTTTTGCTCCTTGGGTTCAGATTGAGCCTCAGTCTTACAAAGATTATTCACAAAACATGCTTGTGACACCACTGAGCCTCCATGTCTTTAAACATCTTTTTCTGAGATCAGAATTTAAGTGGAAAATTTGA
Source organism: Botia almorhae (assembly GCA_036877575.1). Lineage (NCBI taxonomy): Eukaryota > Metazoa > Chordata > Actinopteri > Cypriniformes > Botiidae > Botia > Botia almorhae. The sequence goes on from JAZGTJ010002046.1 coordinate 41,306, forward strand.
CCCTCACTTCTCCAAGAACATGTAAGAGGCGCAGTTTAATATACAGCAGAACTGCAGCTCTCAGACATATAGATGATGAGTAAGTGTTCTCTATGGGTCTATAATATCATCTAGATACACATGAGAAAAACAATAACAGTCTACAGTAGAGCTACAACAGCTCTCAGTCATATAAAGACAGTGGATGCATGTCATATTCCTACAAGAAGAAGAAATAACAGTAAAGCCCTGGAGGAGCCGCAGTTTACAGTGACTGAACTTGTGATTCACTCAAACAAAGAGCAATAAAGAGCCGCTGATTCTGAATGTTGTTTTAAAGAGAAACTAACATTTTCGCTTAAATAAATGAATTTAGTTATTGTGAGCAGTAGAAAATAACATGACTGGTCATATAATTTAGTGCACAAGGAGGTTTTGTTAGTGCTCCTCTAACTGTCCAATGATCTGAAGTTCTGTGTTCTTTGTCTCATAAATGCTGTAGGTCTTGCCTGTGACACAGACATAAAGGTCAAACATGATTCTCTTTTATGATGTGATTATTCTTTAATAATAAAGTGAACAGACATTTATACTCTTCCAGCAGGACCAGAGGTCACGTCTGAGAAAAGAGCAATGAAAGACCCACCCGACAGATAAACCTGCCGCTGCAAGTTATCAATCAAAACTGATTACATTTAAAATGTAGCAGATGCGTTTATTACAGAAACAAAAGGAATGATTTCCAGGGTAATATTATAGCTGTAAACACACAAACTTTTTTCTGTTCATTCATTATCATTCGTTTCTGTTGCTGATGTGTTTGTCAGTGACATGAACGACAATGTGGAAAAACTAACAGATGAACAAACACGTGTTGCCATGGAGTTAATGAGCAGAACATATCGATCGGAACTGCATGAAATGAGCGATTCATGGACATCACATTAACCATTCATGGTCTGTTATAGTGTGTAGAGAGAGAGACAAATCAGAAAGTTATGGAGTCTATTTATTATTTTGCAGCATAAAATAAAGATGAAGTATCAATTTTAGGTTTCAGGGCTGCAGATTCAGCAGCAGTACAGGAAACTGGATTTATAACTAAAATACATAATTCAACTCACTGGGTGTGATAAGCAGCCTGCATGAAGGAGCCGTCGGCAGAAGTGACTGGCCAGCCCATCTTATGATACTTTGGTTCCACCTGTTTCAGCACATAATCCTGATAATAGAGAAGAACAATAGAAACAAAGATTAACACATTTAAATGGTTAAGAAGTGGTTGCCATGGTGAGAACACACCAACATACACAGATTGTAACATTAGAAACAAGGCTTTGTGTCTGTTTTGCCTCACCATATGGTTTCTATTTTAGCATGACTGCTTATTTTCATGATTTCTTGCAGAGATGAGCCAATGATTATCATAAGTTCAACTAGCAGGAAATTAGACCTTTCTTGTCTGAACACGCAACGCAGCTCCTAGTCCAAGCCCTCGTAATATTAAGGCTGGACTACTGCAGTGCTCCACTGACTGACCTAATAGCTAACACAATCAAACCACTGCAAATGATCCAGAATGCAGAAGCACATCTGGTCAAAGCACAAATCGACCAAAAACAGCGAACGTCACACCTCTCCTGATCTCACTCCAATGGCTACTGTAGCCACCTGTATTAAACTTAAATCCCTGACCCCTGTTTTCTGGTCAGTTACCGAAACGTCACCCTCCTACCTCAACTCACTCCTATATGTCCCTTCCTGCCAACTACGTTCTGTAAACCAGCGATGTCTGATGGTTCCCTCACAATGACAAACCAGATCATTCTCCAAGACATTCAGCTATTCTGTTCCTTCCTGTTTATCCTGTGGCATCCGAACTATTCCCACTTGTAAATGTAGCTTTGTAGACTAGACTTTGTTGGTTCTTATGGCAAAATGTTAAACGTTCTCTCTCTTTGTAAGCCGCTGTGGATAATAGCTCTCACTGCACACACAGAGGATCTTGTTGGATGACAGATTGGGAGTTCAGTCTGTGCTGCCAGATATCGTGTGTCCTCCTGTGTCAAGGTAAGAACACGGGCGCAGTGAACTGATCTGAGATCAGGGTTAAAGACTCGCACTAAAGAGGCTGTGGTCTTTAGATAATCGGATGATTATTTTTACCTGGCAGCCAAAAGGGACCAGTGGTGTAATCTTTATACCACAGGGCTGTGAAATGCTTCATTTGTGATTGGATGACAAACGTTTTAAAGTGTGCTATTATTTTTACATCTATGAAGTTCTGAAGTTATGAAGGTCTGTCTACCACATTACAGTTGCATATCACTTAAATAAAAGCGAACTTCAAAAGCAGCCGGCAGCTGCAAACAACATGGAACACTGACAGCTACATGTCCAGTTATTTTGCTTGATGTTGAATATTAAAATAGAACAAACAAATAAATACAATTATTTACTTCTGCAGATAATAGAAAAAATATGACATTCATACTCTCATGACTGCAAACACAGGTGCGCTCTCTTTCTCTCACTCTGAACTGTGTCTTGTGCCATGCCAAGTGGCAATAATTGACTCCAGCGCTTCAAAATATTAGAGAAATATTGCACACACGTGGTGTAATGGTCACTCTGCTTCATGTCGTGGCCGCATTACCACTGTGGATGTGCAGAATTGTTCTAATAATTCAAAAGGCCTGTTGTCAATTATTTCTTATTTATTGGAACGTTTGTGTGATAATCAGCTGCACAGCACATACATTTGTCACATCATATGAAAGGTAAAGTAAATGATGAAAATCTGGATGTCACATATCATTACCGCATACCTCATTAGCTGACGCTGACCTTCAGAATGATATTAAGAGATCAACTTCAGTAATTATTAGACCATAAACACTCCAGAACAGCAGTGAGGTGAACCGCAAGACTGTGTGACCCTTTAGCAATAGCACAGTTGTTTTAGCATAAACATGACCAGATGAACCAGTTACAGCTACAGTTTACTTTTCAGTTAAAACACAACTCACACATATATAAAGAGAAAAATAACAAATTGGCTTATTATGAAGTTCCATGATTAAGTGTAAAAGTCAAACAAAACTACATACAGAAATGTGTCAAAGAAAAACCCATTTAAAAATAACCTAAATATCGACATCTTTCTTGTTGTGTAAATGACAGATTTGTTAACTATTAATGTTCCACAAACATTTATTTTGTCTTCTGTCTCTACGGCAACAATCTGCTCTGCAGCAGTGATGCTGATATTTGTTTAGTGAAATCAACATTTCTATAAAACTTCAAAACATCACGATAAGAAGCTGAAGATTACAGTAATGACCACAAGCTGTTAGTCGCAGCTGTTAATTGCTCATTTTGAAAGATAAATTTGTAGTTTAACTGAACTTAAGCAAATACTGAAAATAAGCAGCTATTCATTTAAAACAGGCTTAATAAGTAAATGCACATTATTAGGATCTTTACGGTCATTTGTGCATTTTGACCTTATTTACATGATTAAGCAAAGCGCATTTATATTTGCTGTTAAAAGATCAGAATATTACTGTCGTTACGGTAATTAATGAAATCATGGAATAACTATAAAATTTAGCACAACAAAGAATACGATACAGTACTTTACAAATGTACAATTTAAAAATTGTTTTTCAGTTATAAGAATGTCTGTTACAGTAGATTAAGAATGAGTTGCATTTGTATATAAATTTGTATTCTAATCACTTCTGTTAAAAAAAAAACCCTATTAAATCCAATTGTTCATAAATAAATAATGTGGATTAAGTATTTTCTTCATTACTGAACTGGGCTGCACTAACTGTCACTCTCTTCTATTAATCCAGTGATTCATATGAAGAATAACAGCTGACTGAGTTTATGAGTCAGTGATGTTGAACTGTGTAAGGAATTCCCATCAGCACCAAAGACATTTAATTAGTCAAATCACTAGTCAGCAACTAAAAACACTGTCCAATCTGTTCCCACAGTCAAATATACACTTAATCATGCCTGTGGCTCACTAGAGACAAGCTTATCTACAGCTGATTAATGCGGTTTCTAATATGCAGGTTGGCATTTTCACTTCTCAGGTACATGATAACAACCAGCCAATAACAACCTCCACAGATTTGAGCCCTGAAGTTAAATGAGATTGCTAGCCAAGACAAGATTGCTGCTCTTTTCCATTACGATTATCTGTAAACTACACCACAGGGAAGCAAAATGTGAAAGCCACACTGAAATCACTGAAATAAAAATAACAGACAAAAGAAATGAATTCTTTTCAGTTACCGTATGCTTTGGTAAATAAGGCCTAGCTAAATTAATAGGCTGAATGAACATGACGTACAACAACAAAGAGAAAGACGTCCAACATTGATAACAATAACCTGGGCTTAGCATACATTCCCTTAAAACACAATTCTCTACATGCCTGTTAAACCTTGTGTAGCTTAACATGAGCAAAATGACGTCGATAGATTAGCCTGTAGTTACAGTATAGCAAAGATGGGCGCTAATGCTAGAAAGCAGGAAGACAGAAAACATCTGGTAGCTTCCTCATTTCGTTTGTCAGGTGCTGTGAACAATCACGGTCCAAAGCGAATGAATTTCGCAATCTGTACAAAGCAGTGCAACAGGCATGCAGTTCTTGAGCGCAAGCTGTTGCGTACTGGAAATCAAATTCTTAGAAAAGTGCATCAGTAATACTTCAGTAATCTTTAATTAAAACTGTTCTGGACTTGATAAGTTAATCAGTCAGTTTTTAGCACCTACAGCTTCCAGTTATTGAATATATTGTTGCAGGGTTGGCTTCATTAAGCAAAATGACTGAGCTAATCTGAGTAATAAACAGAGAGGACCATAGAGAGAGCAGTTATTTTTGAGGGAACTAATATCAGCCTTTGGCTCTTTAAAGCCTCAAAGGAAGTCTATCAGAGAGTGTTGCTTTAGAAATGACTCTGGTCTCTTAGTTCCATCAGTGTCACTGTTCCTCCTCTATCTCTCTTTTTCTTTGTTCCTCCTCTATCTCTCTCTCTCTCTGTTCCTCCTCTCTCTCTCTCTCTCTCTCTCT
>JAZGTJ010002047.1:0-46353 GCA_036877575.1 Botia almorhae
CGCTCAATTCGCCACACCTCAAACTGACAGACTTGCTCTGCCATCAAACATTCACATCTTTTTCTCAGCTCTCTGAGTCTGTGGTTGCCAGCATTATACTATAAAATTACGGTGCATTTCTGTTGTTGAAATTTACAGCATTGTACTGTTTTGGTTAGCTACAGCATACAACTGTTAAATTACATACCAATATAAACCCTATAATATAGATTTTAAATGCTATTATAATCCTCCATTTTATATTGTTCTGTGGAAAAACAACTAATGAAACCAAGTTACAGATTTTTTTTATTCTGTTCAAACACAAAATAAATAGAAAAAAACCAGCACCTATCAACCAATTAAAATAGTTGTCTTAAGAAAAAACAAACAAACTTAAAATCAATAATACACAATACAGCAATGACTGCAAATCTCAAAATGGGACTTCAGCAAAAAACTCAGTTTCACTAAAACAACTTAAAATAATTGACAAAATTAAACTCCCAATTAAACTCCCAAAACAAGCTAACAAGTCCTAGCAATTTTAAATATCAAAACAAATCAGTTTAGAAAAATATAACACCAGCCCACCAATTGTTTTGAAAGCAACCTGCATATGTGGGAAGTGTCAACTGCATATTAAATGAAGCTCCACTCAAAGTCCATAAGTCGTTTAGGAAGATTTGATACTTTGGGATTGACGGTAATGGTCTTTTTCTACACGGTTTTACCAGATGTTTTGTACGTCACTTTGCCTCATGTAGCCTTGGTCCCCTTTTCTGGATTTATTCCAATAAAATGTCTGAAAAATAAGATGGGGAAAAATTTCGGGGAAAAGTGATATTAAACTGTATCATTTTGATTATCAATATTTCTATAACACTTTACCTTAAGGTTTTATTAGTTAACATCAACACATGAATATACAACACTTATTTACACTTTATTTATTTACACTTATACAACATTTATTATTCTTAAGAAATTTTAACATTTGCATTATTAAAATCAAAATATGTTTTTGCTCAAATTACTTAATAAGAAAGAACTCTTTCTTCATGAACATCTTGGATCACACGGGGTGAGTGAAATATGAGGAAATGTTAATTTGTACGTAAACTAAATCATCATCATTTTATAAAAATTAAAGGGATAGTTCACCCCAAAATGAAAATTTGCTGTTCATTTGCTCACCCCCAGACTATCTAAAATGTAGGGGACTTTTTTCTACTGTAGAACAGTAAAAATATTTTAGCTGAAACCGTGGTCCTCTGTGAATAATAAAATGGAAATCAGTCGGATCCATAACTTAATAATAATAATAATAATATCCTATGCTCATAAGGATACACTGGGGTCTTACGAATAGAAATGATAGGTCTGTGCAAGTAACTGAACAGGCTTGTGTTTAACACAGAATACAGCAGTGAGCAGTGTAGCCAATCATAGACTTGGATGTTGATTCTGAAACATGAAAGGCCAACCAGATGCATTTCCGATCTGTGAAATGCGTCTGTGATGGGCTAAACTGCTTACTGTTGCATTCTGTGTTGAACACAAGCACTGTTCTCAACCCTGTTTGCTCAGGAACAAAAAGAAACAAAAGAAATTTTTTTTGGATGGTGTGAGGATTAATTGAACAGCAAATTTTAATTTAAGTAAATTATCCCTTTAAAAACAGACAATGAAATAAGTGCAAACTTGTTACCTTTGAAGGAATTTCAGTGTAGATGCTGCTTCCTCTTGGTACTGCAAATTGTCCAGTAAGAAAGGTTGGCTGCACACACTCACAGATTATATGGCCTTCCAGGCTGACCATCCATCAATTCATCCTTTGCCCCAGAGTATCATCTTTATCATCTTTAAAGATGATAAAACCATTATCTGTTCTCAAAAAATGAAAACGTCGTGGTTACATATGTAACCCCCGTTCCCTGAAGGAGGGAACGGAGACGTTACGTCAACGGACTGATGTATGAGGTCTTGCTTGAGAGCCCTATCACCTTCGCGTAGAAAAAAAACGCGCCAATGAGCATCGGCCCGAGAGGAAAGAGCCAATGAGCATTGGGCAAAAGAGCTGCGCGCTGGCTCACGCCCACCCGGAAGCGGGTATAAAAGCCGGCCGCCCCTCGCTTTCCTTCAGGTTCTTGCTAAGGAGCCGAGATGTGTCCCGGCCAATCAGTGGTGAGTCAGGCTTGAGGCAGGGGGACGTAACGGCTCTTTTCCCTCCTTCAGGGAACGGGGGTTACATATGTATCCAGTACGTTCCCGTTCAGTCAGTCATTTTCGACGTTACGTCAACAGACTGATGTATGGGGTCAACAGACTGAAAACACCGACCCACGTTACGGGCTAGGAATGTCAGTACTGGCAGGCGAAAGCGTGCCTCTGTAAAACAGTTCCCCTGCCTCTGTAACCTTCCCAGCGCTCTGTGCAGGCAGCATGTCGCAACCCAGTCAGGTGCGGAGCCCGATCACAGAGGGGTTGTGGCGCTCGTTCCTATCCCCCCCAGGAGAAGGCATCTCGGTGCACGGGTCTCCTTCCTCTCATGGGATAGCCACGAAAAACACCGTTTCAGACGAAAGGCGCTGCGGAGACCACACCCCGCTAAAGGAGGTAATGTGTGGAGATAAGGCATAGGCTACCTACTGGGACGGCTCAGAGACCGGCAGCCGTACTGGCGCCAAGGGAAAGACACAGGTTCACCTATAGGGGAACCATACCATGGAAGATATGCATGAGGGATCACCAAGGGGGAATGAAAAAAGAGGCAGACATACACAAGTGCTGGGCCTGGCGTGAGGCTCCTCCGCTGGGTGCCGGAGGAATCACAATGTAGGGTTCACCTACTGGGAAACCACTGCGAAAGAATACAACTGCCTAAGTCCCCCTATCCCAGGGGAGGGGGGTGGTGGGCAAAATGCAAGCGAAGACACCAAGCCCGTCCTCCCACCCACTAGCCAGTGGGCCCCACTTCTGCCTCCCTCCAAAGCAGACAAAGAGCTGATCGGAGCATCTGAAGCTCCTAGTGCAGTCCATGTAGATACGCAGGGCGCGGACGGGACACAGCAAGAAAAGGGCTGGATCTGCAGTGCTTGCAGGTTCAGCACCTGATCCCTGAAGGGCATGGTGGGAACCTTGGGCACATAGGCCCGAACTCTAGGCACGACTCACTGACCAACAATGCCTGCAGGTCCCCCACCCTCCTGATAGAGGCGAGCGCGTTCACGAGCATTGTCTTGAGCGACAGACCCTTAGGCTCGACTGACTCCAGCGGCTCAAAGGGGTCTGTGCAAGGAGGCTCACTGGGGGAAACGCATATTTGCATAGGCCCCGGGGCCTGCTGTGCGCCAACGCGTCCATCCCGAGGGGTGCCTTGGACAGGGAATAAAACAGCGGGCAGTGGGAGGACTCGCAGGAAGCAAACAAGTCCACCTGTGCTTCCCCCAATCGACTCCAGATCAGCTGGACCACCTGGGGATGGAGTCGCCACTCTCCTGGGCCTGACGCAACGTGTCTCTTACTGTCGGGCAACATCCAGTATGGCCCAGAGGGCAAGGAAACTGCTCTTTTATTGACAATGTGGCGGTAGCCTGGCGGCGGAACAAAAGAGAACAAAAGATTCTCCACCCGGCCCTCCACCGGGGGAAGGAGCAGTACAGTCACCACCTCCCGAAAAAGAGCAGTCCCTCTTTCCTCCAGGCGACTCCACTCAGGGCCCCTTAGCCATCCTTTTGGAGGGCTTGTCAGGGGCCTGAGGAGCGGGCATCGACTTCCTACGGCTGGCTCGACGGGGACGACAGGGACTGCCTGTCCCGCCGCACGGTAAGCCTTGGCGGCAAGCGCCGCCGTGGTCTTACCGGCTCGGGAAAGGAGACGCGGTCAGTCCTGTCGAGCCGGCGGGACCACAGAACGCTGGCGTATGCTGGCGAAACCAACAAAGGTGTGGAGCGAATGCGCAAACACACACACACAGCTCCAAAGCAAGAATCTGAATGAAAGCAAACGGCGGCTGGCTTTTATACCCGCTTCCAGGTGGGCGTGAGCCGGCGCGCAGCTCTTTTGCCCAATGCTCATTGGCTCTTTCCTCTCGGGCTGATGCTCATTGGCACGTTTTTTTCTACGCGAAGGTGATAGTGCTCTTAAGCAAGACCCCATACGTCAGTCCGTTGATGTAACATTGAACATGACTGACTGAAAGGGAACACCCTGTAATCTGAATTTATCCAAAAATACAAACTGTAATAGCTTTCTTACCCTTGTTTTTCACTTGATCTTAATTGTACAACTTAATTGTACAAATTTTTTGCAGCAAAAAATCTCACACGTACGTGACATTGATGGAACTTGTACATTCACCACGCAAAAAAAATTTAGTCTACTTCCCATTTATGTTGTACTGAGAGAAAGTTAAGTAATATACAATAGTTGGATAAAACTCAGCAATTCTTACCTGGATGTGTGATGTGATATATCAGTCTATATCAGTCTGATATATCAGCTTAATCCCTCAGTTAAGTTACAGGTGCCTGATTAAACAGCAACAGAGTCATCTGATTTAAATTACACAAACTTGGTTGACTTATTATTTTTCTTACCTTGGGTAAACGGTAAACTTACCTAGACATACCGTCGTTGGTTGACCATACTATATGAAGTGAACTAGTGATCCCATAATGCATTGTAAAAAACAGCAACTTTCTGTTATTGCCTGAAAACTGCATTTTGCTGTTAAATTTCCATGTTAATTAAGATACATGGACATTAAACATTCAGTTGAGTTTGTTTAATATTTAAATTGTTAATGTAATATTTCACACAAAATGTTAATTTGATATGCTGAATTGAACTGAATTAAAGCAAGACTGGTTTTGCCTATGAATATTTATCAAATGTTTTTCCTTAAATCAATCAAACCTGATGATAATGATGCGTTTCTGAGAGAAGAGAGACGTCTCATTCGTTTACGACTCGTTCTTGTGAGCCAGGTCTTTTTAATGAATCGATTGACTCGATCCACAAAACCGGTTGAAATGATTGACTGTTATAAAACCCCGAGCTGTCTCGCTGTAGACTTGATATGCAGCTGCCTTTGTACAATAACAAGCCTGAGTAAATGGTGACATGATCTTATATTTTTATGAACTATTTTAAAGCAGTAGAGTTCTATTGTTTTTGTAAGACAATGGCGCCGCTTGGTGGTTATCTGGCAGTTAACAGGTTACTGTCCATCAATTAAAGTGATTGTTTACCCCAAAATGAGCATTCTTCCTTCGTTAATTCAGCATAGCGTCAATCAATATATTGATTGATATTTTATATTGAAGATATTTTGAATAATGTTGGTAGCCAGACAACAGTGACACTCGCTGAAATCCTTCGTATAGACCCAAAACCACTAAGACTAAAAATGTTTGAGATCAAACATATGTTTCCCATAATATTTAGTGTCTTGTGTGTTTTGGGAACTACCACGATAAAAAAAATATTTTGGTTAAAAAATGTTTTATTTGGATTTACAATAGGAAAAACACGGAAATTAAACATTTACAACACAAATAAAATACTTTGAGTCCTTAAACGCTTATCACTGTCATGCTTTGCGGTACTTAAGGATGATTTTGAAGAAGTGTGATCTTTAGAAGAGCCTTCATCTTCAGTTTTTGAGAGAGACGTTTAAAGATTTTCAGACGTTTAAACAACAGCATCAAAGTGTTATTTAAACAATTTAAACAAAATGCTGTAGTTAGCGTTTCAGCTGTTTGCCTTGATGGTAATAATCTTTAAGATCATAATCTTTAAAATATCCGAACAACAATAACTATACTAATAAAGCAATTAAATATTTTCCTCATTTGAATCTCCAATTATTCCGAGATTCCAGCCACAAGATGGCGCAGTTTTTTTAGTTATGTTGACCACAAATATGTTGCACAAATCAAGGATAACCAATGAATGTAAACTTTTTTTCATTAAAAAAATACAACTTTATTAGGAAACATCTAAGTAAAATCAGCTCGTACTAAAATCATACTGTAGAAAACAAAGGAAGAAAGAAAGAAAGAAAGAGGGAACAAATGAACAAATAAAGATTTTTGTATCCCAGGGACAAATATGGAGAATTCCCTCAACTACGTGGCTGACCTAACACACACGACACACTGCTTTCTTCAGAACACAAGGGCATGAGAGAGGTCACCTTTAGACAAACCTTGCAGGAGAAGAGAAAAAATTGTGTTACATTGCTGGAAAGTTTTCTAAACTGTTGATCTCAGACCAGCTTACAAAGGCAGACAGCATACCATCAGGGAGATTTGGCTAAGATCAATGTGCAAATAAGCTAGTCCTATTAATATCAAGACTCTGCTCTATACAATGCCCCCAAAAGGTGTTTATATACCTAAGCCATGCCTAAAATGTAAGGATGGGTTCATTGTATTAGATAAAATAAATGATGATTGAACATGCTGAATAACATGCAGTCAGTTTCCCATAAGTTCACACAGGTGTCCTAGCAGAGTAAACACAAGTTTAGTTTGTCACTACATCATCATCATTATAGACATTATTTACTAATGTTTTACAATAAAAAAATGTACAAATACTTTGTTCTAATTTTGAACTGTATATATTTAGTTTTACCATTTAGTGTTTTAAACATTTAATTAAACACCGTTATTGTTTTTTCAAATACCACATAGTTTGATATTTTTGTTATGCAATGCAGTGACATCAAAACATTTTAAAGTGTGGCTTATGTATCCAAACGCATTCTTGGGGCCACTGTATGTTGCCATTTAACAAATTTTAAGTCCTATTACAGGTGCAACATTTCATACATGCCCAGACTCTCTGCAAAATATTAACTACTAGAAATTTAGACACTATCATTCTCAAAAAGCTAAGTGCATGTATATGAACTTCACAGATTGATTAATATTTAATTCTTTGCTCTAAATATAAGTTTGGTCTCAATGTTGGAGGCTGCTGTGAATAGTGCTGGTGGAGGGCTGGTAGATGGTGTTGTCTCGCGGGCAGTGGTGATGACACGCACAGCTGGTAATGAACATCATGGGCCTCTTGATAATCTTGCCCTCTGGGCACTGGAACTCCACCTGAGCGGTTTTAGTGTTGTGAGGGGTACAGCACCGGCCATCCCTGCACAGCCCACAAAATCGGGGTCTGTAGGCCTGGACACTGGTGCATTTCTTGAAGGTGAAGTGAGTTGCCTTAGTGCTTCTCTGTGTTCTTAGACACCTGCCTTCCCTCTACAGAGAAGATAACAAGACTACATTAACCCTTTTCACCACTGAATCTCCTGTTTATAGATCTTTTATAAAAAAATAGAGAGAGAAAGAGAGAGAGAGATACACTGACAAAGAGATGCGAATGGGTAAATCTTCCAAAACCAGGTCATATTTCTCCCTAACTTAAAAGACAAAAAAGTCTATTTTTGCTTATAAACCATAAATGGTTCATTTTTTAGAAAAATTCTTATGTTTAGGTTTACACATTATTTTTTTTAAGTCAATTACACAGTTTAACCCCCAAAATATGATGCTCTTTATAGGTTTTGAGAATGTTTTGCTGACATACTGTTTCAGTTCTTTGGTTGTCCAGGTTGTCACAGGGTCTGATCACACAAAGTCTGCTCTGCTTGGTCATCTCACATTGTTGGTTCTTATTGGTCACTCGGGTGGATATTCCCATACCACACGTTTTAGAGCAGGCGCTCCATTCTGTGGTCTGTTCAATACAATTCACACTGGAGTCCCACTGGTCAAAGCCTACTGTCTCTTCCTGCCTGTAAGCTGGTGGACAAGTGATAGAGAAACATGAAAGTAAATAAAATTAATTGAGAAGGAAATTTAGAAAATCTAACTTGCAATTGAGCTTGCAATTAAAACTATTTAAATTGTTTATATGGGCATGTGTGTAAAACTGTATGTCGCAGTATGTGTGTGGGTACATTTGCAAAACCGTGCTACTCACCAGCCATCGCAAAGCCACCAAGTTCACTGATTTCATCCTGTGCATTACACACCCATTTCTCACAGCATTCTCCTGGAACTTGGATCCTTCGTGGAAATGGACAATCAGGTCCTGGAAGCATTACATCTAGGTTACAGCGCGGCACACATCCAATCTGACCATCCTTACAGATGCACTGGTATTTGCAGCTTGGAAAGAATGTCTCGCCATTTTGATATACTGCACCATTCAATCGGCAAACATCTCCTTCATGAGCTGTTTGGAAAAACATAGAAAACAGCTGCAATATTTAATTATGCAAACTTGTTATAGTGAAAAGGCAAAACATAAATCACATTGTTTTGTATTGCATTCATGGATTATTGTAGTATGCCTCAACACTTTATCTTGCTGTAATGTTATTTTAATGTATGCCATTGCTTACTACTTGTCACATAACAATCTAACACAAATATAATGAATTTGTACTTAGATACTGTAAATATAAACAGAAAGTGAAACATCTCTGTTAAAACTATGAAAGCTCTGTAAAATAAAACGTTTTTTAAAGGTTTATAAAAAGCAGTTCATAAGTTTCTTTGAAATACATTTATGCCATTACATGCCCAAATACATTAAACCCTAAATGTTTCTTTCTGTATAGAAACATATGTTTCTATGTAGCAACTGGTAGAAAGTAGATAGAACTTTGTCGTTCACAATAACGTTAGCAAAACGACAGAGAATCACCAACCTACACATACACCTGTCCTCTTGTGCACACCACCGGCGTAATCGCACCGGAGACCTTTCTGCGTTTCGCAGGGATTCCTGTCTGAGCAGAGCTCACCGCGCTGCCGGGCGCACACCAGACAACAGGCGCAATCATCCAAAACGAGCCGCACACCGCGGGCGCACGGCGGAGGTTCCGGACAGCTGCAGCGAGCAGGGCATTGCGCCCACACCAGCGCGCACAGAGTCACCTGAGAAACGCGGACACATTATACTGTTTAACATTTCTAATTTTACTAACACAATATGCTATTATAGGTGATCTCGTTTATCTTCATACCTGTGTGTAAATGCAGACGGCAAAAGCTTTTTTCAGCATGCTGTTTGGCATCTTATTTCTTGGATAGTTTTTCCCCCTTTAAAAATAATGTCTTGCCTTTCTCTCTGACCTTGGATAAGTATTCTGTTTCGTGGAGGAATTTATACAGGTTGTGTTCTGGGGTAAAAGGGGAGGTAAAAGAAAGGCAAACAATTCTTGGGCCGTCTAGAATCTCAGACTGCTGATTGGACAATACACAATATCATCACTTTCTACTGCCAAAGCCAAAATATCTCCAGCTATCTCTCAACCCTGCTGGACACAGGTGTTGTTGCAGGGAATCATTTCTCTTTCCATTTGTACTTTATTTATTTATACTTTCATGTTAAATACAGTTTTTTTTTCAGGAAAAGACAACAAAACAGTATTACAAGTCCACTGTTTTATGTGATATATAGCTATATAATATAATATAAGCCTAGGCTACATATATTCATTGTGCATCCATTAGTCAAATAAAAATACTTCAGAACAATTACAATTTTACATAATCGCATTTTTGCTCTTGAATAATTGGGATGTATGGAAGTTTATCATGTACTGGAAAGACTAACTCAACTGAATTGAACTGTTTTGGGTAATCTGTGTGTAAGCTAGATCTTGGTTTGTCAGAATGTGACAACTTTCTGTGAACTGAGTAATGACATGCCCAGTTAATTATATTGGTGCTAAATGGTTCTGTGCCAACATGAGAAATCAGCATGTTGGCCATGTGCAATAATACGCCAAACAAGGATTAAGCGGCTAATCACAGAAAGTTTTCACATTCTTTCTGTTTGACATATCTTAATTCCATTCATTCCTTGTTGAGTTTCTAGCAATTAATAATAAAACATAGACCTTCTCGAATCATAAAACTGTTATGTGTCCAAGCTTGTCTTCTTTTGCTGCCAGTTGAGCAAGAAAGGTGTAAATACCTTATAAATTAGTTGTGTGTAAATGGGCCTCCTGCCCAAGACATGATTTATTGCTTGTCAAATAGTTTTACACTGAAAGTTGAACAATGTGAGAAGATGCAGTCTTGTGTTAGCCGACTGGATCTGATGTGATTCTCCAGATTGGTAACAGGTGGAAAGTGTGTCATAATAATGCAAGCCTAGGCCAATACTAATCATCATGCTTAGTAATGAGCTACAGAAACATAAACATGCAGCTAAATAAGCCTAAACTCAGAAATAAGGTTGGGACAGAAAACTAGAAGTCTGTTTGTCTGCTAAAATTTGAAAAGTGCTGCAAAGCCATTTTGAAAGATGACAACTGAGTTCACTGTTTTCCATTCCAGTATCATCCTTGATGTTTGTATTTCACATATATCATGTGAAATACAGTGAGGTTGGACAGGAAGTCTACTTACGCACATTTATGCGACCTGTGAAATATTTGTGGGGTGAGATGAGAAGCTATTGAATCTGGTAGCCCTGGCACACCTAACACTAGGTGTCCATCTGTGAGATGTCTGCACTGGATCCAGTTGAGACAGCATTTCACCTTTTCAAATGCATTGCCTATGATGGATAGAGTGTACATAGAATATACTGTGCATCTGGAATTTATAGGCTGATTTATTGGTTCACAACTGATCTTTTGTGCATTATACAATTTAATGCACATAAAATATATATATATAAAATTTATAAATTGTGTCATTTTAGTAGGTAATTTTTAATAATCTAATGGCTAGTGTCATGACTGCCATTTATATAATTTAAAGCATGTTTTTCCCAGTGATTTAAACAGATGCATTGGACCAGCTCACTAGCAGCTGTTCACTGATTGTGAGAAAATATAAACACTGTTTAGTTGAGCCCTACTTAAAATATCACTTACATGATTTATGCTGGGAAAACTGCAAGCATCAGCATACTTGATTACACTGTATAACAACTTTCATTCATTAAATTAACAAGCGTATACCGATTTAATGTTAATTAAATCGCCGCCCATTGGGACAAGGAAGAGTGATTACAGCGAAATTACAACTGTTTGTGGGGGTGCTCCACTCTGAAATAAGCCTTTATGCCATCTCCGCTCCCAATCACACCATTGTTCTGGGTTTACCCTGGCTGCACACACACGAATAGGGGAAAGATAACCCGTTGGGGGGAAACTGTCACCAATCGTGCCTATAAAAGATTGATCCTATTCAACCCATCCATGTAATCTCTGAGCTCAAATCTACATCTCTTTCCTCTCGATTCCTATCCGAATATTCTGATTTGGCTCTGGTCTTTAATAAACAGAAGGCCTCACAATTACCCCCTCATTGACGTGTCGTATTATTCCGCTATCTCAACCAGAGTCGGCTGCTATGCAGCAATACATTGATGAGCAATTAGCTAAGGGGTTTATTTGTCTGTCTAACTCCCCAGTTTCAGCTGGGTTCTTCTTTTTAAGAAGAAAGACAGGGGACTAAGACCTTGTATTGATTATCGGGCCCTAACGAGGTTACTATTACCCCCTTCCACTTATCTCTGTAGCTCTTGAACAACTCCGATGCGCCAACTCCAGTTTTTTTACAAAACTTGACCTTTGGAGCGGCTTTGGAGGGGGATGAGTGGAAGACAGCAATTTCGACTTCTATTGGCCACTATGAATATCTTGTCATGCCTTTTGGTCTTGCTTATAGCCCAGCCATGTTTCAGTCGTTCATGAATGACATATTCCCGGATATGTTAGATAATTTTGCAATAGTCTACATAGATGACATATTGATCTACTCAGAGATGTTGGAAGAACACAGTCATGTTTGGTCCGTTCTTCAACGCCCACTACAGAATAATTTGTATGTGAACGGAGAGACGTGTGAATTTCACACCACAAGCACCACTTTTTTGGGGTTACGTTATCAGTCACAAGGGGGTGGCCATGGATGACCAAAAGGTTCGAGCAGTCATCGAATAGCCACTCCCTAAAACCCTTAAGGAGTTACAGTGCTTTTTGCCGCCAGTTTATTAGAAAGTTTAGTTCTGTAGCCTCACCGTTGACCTCAATGACTAAACGTCTATCCAGCAAGTTAGTGTGGAATGATGTGGCCCTAAGGGCATTCTCTGAATTAAAGAACTGTTTCACCATCGCACCAATATTACACCACCCTGACCCTGAATTACCCTTTATTGTGGAGGTTGATGTCTCAAATATAGGTGTAGGGGCGGTCCTTTCTCAGCGCCATGGTCTGTTTCCTAGGATGTACCCCAGTGCATATTTTTTGCACAAGCTCTTGCCCGCAGAACAAAATTATGATGTGGGAAACCGAGAACTTTTACCTACTAAATTTGCTTTAGAAGAGTGGCGTCACTGGCTCGAGGGGGCTGCACATCCTTTTACAGTGATTACAGACCATAAAAATTTAGATTACTTGCGTTTAACTAAACGCCTTAACCCACGCCAAGCTAGATGGTCGTTATTCTTTACTCGTTTCGATTTCACGGTCACCTACCAACCCGATTCCAAGAACACCAAGGCTGATGCCCTGTCTCGCCAGGCTGAGATTACCCCCAAGTCAAGTTTCCTGGAAAAAGACAATGACTCCTCTTTCTTGGAGTCAATGTCAGCCTGACGTCTGGTTACCATCCCCAGGCCAATGGACAACAGAATGTCTAAACCAAGAGATCACCAGATTCCTCCAGTCATATTGTAACCAGCATCAGGCTGACTGGAGCAGATACCTTATGTGGGCAGAATATGCTCAGAACTCTTTATTAACTACAGGCATGATCCCGTTTAAGTGTGTCCTGGGTTTTCAACCTCCGCTGTTTCCTTGGTCTGGGGAGCCTACAGATTTTCCTGCTGTCATGGACTGGCTTCAACAGAGTGAGGAAGTCTGGGAGAGAGCCCACACCCATCTACTTTGTGCTGTTCAACGTCATACCTTGCAAGCAAACCGACGTCGACGACCCAGACATTGCTTCGCTCCGGGCCAATGGGTGTGGCTTTCAACCAAAGATCTACGTCTCCGTCTACCCTGCAGGAAGCTTAGTCACAGGTATGTGGGCCCATTTTAAAATTATTCGTATGATTACTCCAGTTTCAGCTCGCTTAGCACTGCCTAATACCTACCGTATTTCTCCTACCTTTTATGTGTCCCTGCTCAAGCCTGCTGGAGCCCTGACTAGAGGTTCGGAGGGAGGACTTCGGTAGCAAGCCCCTCTTATCTTGGTCAACGGCGATGAGGCCTATCGAGAGGAGCAACTCCTTGATTCCAGATGCGGGGGCGGTAGAATCCAATATCTGGTGGATTGGGAGGGGTACAGCCTGGAGGAGTGCTCTTGGGTCAATGCTGGGGATATCCTAGGTCCACTCCCATCAAGGAATTCCATAAAGCGCATCCAGAAAGGCCGGGCCCCCGGCCCAGAGGAAGACCCCGGTGTTGCTTTCCTCCTTGCGTCAGGAGCCGCTCGCATCGGGGGGTCTCTGTTACAGAGGAGGTCCCCGCTCCACCTCCTGCTGGTCGCTAAAAAATAAAACAAGTAAAATGAGTCCTTGTAATGTCATTCGAATTGAAGCTGTGATTTCTGTTCTGTAATCTGTTGATTAGAATTTATCTCACCCTGCGTGTATGAGATTTTCCAGTTTTCAAGCTTTGGTACTGAACAAACATTTTTTACATACACCAATAGTTAATGGGCAGTGTAATAGTCCATTAAACAAAAAATAAAATCTTAATTCCTAATAAAGCTTTAGGTCAGTTAATCTTAATGATCCCTTCAGAGCTATTAATAAAAACATCCATGTACAGTTAAACAGTTACGCGCTCTCTGTAAAAATAAACATACAACTGATGAGAGACCAATCATTCTTTCACAAGATTGATTCTATGTTGTCTTTTCCAGTGCTTGTAAATGATATTTGCAGATTCTTCCTCCTCAAGACGCAATGTTTTTTGACGTTCCAGGACATGCATTTTATACCCTCACTGAGGTCATGTTAACTTTGACTAATAAAGCTTTGGGAGTTTTAAATATGATTTCCATATTTTTCTTTCCAACAGAGCACACTTTTAAAACTTTGAAGACCCCTCAGTGGCTCTTGCAGCACCTCAGGTTAAGTAACGAACCATTTTCTTATCCAGATATATTGTGGGCTGTGTGGGGTTCTTGACTTTTCTTTGGAGTTTTTTGGAGTTCAAAAGTTTGTTACATTGCTGGTTCTTCACATCAGCAAGCTGATTGTAAAGATCCGAAGAGTAAAAAGTTGCTTTTGGAAGTATATTGGAACTCAGTTTCTCTTGTGAAAGTAAATGTGTACATTTGATTCGGCTTGATTACGTGTTTTAATTAACACATACTGAAAATAACTTTTACTTTGCATTGTTTTAAATCTGGTGACATGAGCATGATTTCCACTATGTTGGAAAATTAGAGTACAGTTCCTTGTCATGTTAACTTCCTTTCTTTATGGCCAGATATATTTTATAGGCCTTTTTGAGTGGTCATTGAATATTTATTTGGATTACAAAGAATTCATACCAGCTGCTTGTAGGATTGCGTATTTTGTACTGATCTAGTTCTATTTTTTGCTCTTTGGCACTGATGTGAGGTTAAGGTTTATGAATTTACTTTAAACTTTAAATAAAATAAGTCTCTTTCAGATGTGAAACAAAACAAACCCCCCTTTTCCTACCAAATGGCATCCTAACTTTTACCTCCCACATAATCTGTATATTTGTATTCACGTAAATCTGTGTGGCACCATAAATCAATATCTGCAGAGTCTTTGTATCATACTCTTGGTTTACCAAGTCCTACTTTTAAAACTACAGATTGTGAACATGAGATTACACATGCTAGCAAGGATGTCCTGCAGTGGGTGGTCTAATAAAATCAGCCTTGTGGATAAAAGACTAAATTTTTAGAGCTAATGTTGAGGGGTCTTGATAAAAGACTCTCTGGTGATTGTAAATAAAAACTGGAAAGACAACATGGTTCAAATCAAGTTAGCTTTGGAGCGTTGCAGTACTAGAAAATGTTTTGTAAATCGTGAAAAAGTCGCTAAATGGTGCACCAGTTTTGTGTGCGCAGTGATTCCAGTGATTTAAAGCACTGGTGGGCTTACAGCACTGTGTCATACATGTTTTCTTTTTTTTTGCCTCATTTCTATCTAATTGCACATTGTTCACAAAATGATGGAAATTTTTATTTAAAAGAGGTGTTACATTACATTTTTTGTTGACAATGAAAACAGTAATAGGCCTACATCAAATACAGATGAAATGGTGAAGAACAGTGTTGTAATGGGCTTATATCCGGACATGTGTAGTCGTAGTTACGTTCTGCTTTTAACAGAGCTGATTGTGATATCTGGATTGCAAGCAATGCTGTTTAAGGATTGCGTGTTTACAATAATGCAGCATATACAAATAGATACATTAGAAAGGGGAGAGTACTTGCCAGCTGGAACAATAGGTGTCTGTTTACTTTGTGCATCCTCTTCCCTTCTGGAATGGCTTACCTTCGACTTTCAAGAGACTGCGGTATACTGGTATATCTAGTGTAGCAAATGAATTGCAATAGCACATTCCATCTACATTCCAGTATGTTCTTTAGCAGAGTGTTACACTTCACTACTGCAAGTTATTCACTAGTGTCAGATGTAGATTTTGCGTGATGGAAAAGATTAGGTCTACCCATGAATTTTCCATGAGCCTTTGTAAATCAGTCTTGATATTTAGCACATGTATGTTACTGTCATATTTTTTTCTAAATATGTAACGCAAGGTAAGGGTTCTAGGTCAATGACACAAGGTCAATTTCTTTGTTGTTAATTTGAAGTTCTAACAGTTCCTAACATACCTACAATTATCCGAAACAGTTTGAGCTGCTGTTCCTTTCCTTTATCTGATCCAACACATCATTTTAAAAAGAATTTTAACTTTAGTACAGAAGTTCATATGGTACAATTAATCTACTAGTTTGTCCATTAGCCTTTACAATCATGAGAAACTATTTCATTAGAATTGCACACAAAATTCAGAGCGTGTCTGGGAGTCATTTGACAGGTAGTGTATCAACTAGTTGATTCCAAAACCTTCTCGGTGTTCGAGTTTGGAATAACTATTGCTTTAAATTCATTTAAATTATAAATTTGATGTCTTTTAAAAGATCTCCAGGATGTCACCAAAGTCCACATTTTTAAACATCCACTTTTTAAAGGGAACTATTTTTTCTCTCTTTGTAGATGTAGCTTCTTGACCTTGGAAAGGCATCTCTTTGTGTTTGAGCAGGCCAAACATGTGCTGTGACGCACCGATTCTTATGTTGGTCTTGGACAATGGTGGTTAAAAAGGTCAGGAGCTGTTTCTCTTAGCAGAACTGAAGATCAAGCTCAGTTGTCTATATAATGGTCCACCAGAACAATGAAAATAGCCACAGATGTTTAAACGCATTTTACTGTGTGGAAACAAACCAGGAACATTGAACTCACTAAGGAAAAGCTCAGAAATGTTCCCCACAATGTGGTTTTTGAGGATCACAGTTTATAGCACATTCATATTTACTGTTGGAAAGAAAGGAAGAGTTTTCAGGAAGAGCTTTTAGATTTATTGTGACTGCTGAAAGCCAGAAGAGCCACTAAGCTTCTTGGCAATTTTACATGATTTGCAAAAGCAAACAACACAGTTATCAAGTCTTTGTTTTGGAGGGGACTCCTTGTGGGAACGGAATGCTTAAAACTAACGCCAATGATTGTTTTTTTAAGGAAAGGAAATCTGTGACAACAGCACAGCTATTATGCTGCCTAATCTTGATCTCGATATCACACGTGTTGATGTTTGAAAATTCATATTTTAGATGGCTGAGGGTTAACAGGTTTTTTTTGTTTTTACTGTTAAGAGATGCCAGATCTTGATGATCTGCCAGATGACAGATCAAACTGTTCCTCCTCGTTGGGTGGATGCTCTAAAACATCTCCATGCACTGCCAAAAACATTCCGTAATAGATCAACCCTGCTTCTGAGGGAATGTCCATCAGTCCTAACAAAACATTTCATTTTATACAACTATTTTATTGATCCGTAAAAGAGAAGAATCTTAAAAATTCCATCTGTTCTAAAGTTCTCTATGGACGTCAGGGCGCCTTACATAGACCTTTAAAGAAGGAATGTCCTGGTAAACCTTTGTAGTTAAAAAATTGCTTATTAAAAAGTTTTGTTTCTTTTAAGATGAAAGGACGTGTGAGAATAGATGTTCTGTGTGATGTTCTTTTACAATGTAACAGTACTGTACGTTAGCCAACTCAGGGCACCTATTTGATCAATTTGCTCCTTAGACAATTATTTTTCATATTAGGCTTAAGGTAAAATAATTGACTACAAAATTGTTTGCTGAAAGTCATGTCCAAGTAAATTTTTATTATAAAACTCAGATAATTAAGACATTTTAACCAGACTTAAAAAAAATATATAGCATATAAATATGCTATGCTATGGTATTTGTTTGCTTCTAGAAATTTCCACAAATTTACTAATTTCCTATTTTTTTACCTTTCCCATCAAATACTGATTCTAACTGCTGATTAACCAAATCTTGCCCAGCTGGCATCTCACAATTAAGAAAAGCATGTAAAATACCTCTGTGCTGTCTGAAATTGCAATACGTCTTGTCAGAGAAGACTTGGATCTAGAAAAAATGGAACATGGCTCAAGAAAATGAAAGCGGTTGAAAGAGCCGATGTGTCAAAACTGACAGCACACTGTCAGGGTCAGAGGTCTGACTCATGTGGGAGATGTCAGGTTTCTTTAAGTATACAACAGTTTTAGCAGTTTGCAATTAAAAATCAAACAATTACATTTAAACTGTAGAATTTAAATACTCAATGAGAAACAAAATTACTAATACATTTAATAAAGACATCACTGTAATTTGCATTTTCTGCAATGACTTACACAATATATTAACTGTAAGGACATTTGCTTAATAGACAAAAGCCTCAAATGTAAATATTATACCAATACAAAGGAACCAGAAACTAGTATTAGTTTTTGTAATCTGTGCAAACTATGCCCCCTAGTGGGTAATACACATTATTTTCTTAAATTCTAGTAGCCTAGAGCAGGTAACATAATACAACGCATAAACCAAGTATAAATACTCTGTAATATCTGAATGGAAATTCCATCACACAAGCTATTAGGAAAAACTGTTATGGTTTATTAAAGATTTACATTAGATGCGTTTGATTAGAACTTTGTATAAACACAAAACAGAAACCTGCAAGCATTATTAAATATAGTATTATGCATAGTACATACACATTTGCTACCTAAAATTTACCTAAAATGTGTACATTGTTTAACAAATAAGGCAAATTTCTCACAAAGACTTTATATTGAATTTTTAATGAATATAAATATTTTTAGATTCAATTGAAAAATGTAACTTTTTTGCACTGATATTAAAAATATTATCATAAGGTAAAAACTCTATTCTTATGGAGAAATATTAATATCTCCATGACCACCAGAAAAGTCTAAGCATAAATTCCTAATGTAAAATTGAAATATTTCATAATTTCATTTTATTTTCATGTTACTCACCAAAAAACTCAATAAAAATGAAAAACATTTACTATTTTAAAAATTACTCTTGAGATGAATGTGAATCAAGACCCTGGAGACACTGTGGTAAACCAGTGAGGTGACATCACCTTTAGTAATGTCCACAACAGTACAGCTGATGTTTATCCATGTTACAGATGGGTCATATATGCACCATTCTGTTACTTCCTCCACCTTCTGAAGCCCATAAACATGCTACAGCCATAACAAACAGTCACTAGAAATGCAAATATCTGTGGATAAAGAAACAACAGCATTATTTTCATATGTGTGATTTCTTTTGTGGTTTCAACCCACATTATTTTCGTTCTTCCATGAAACACAAAATGAAATGTCAAGCAGAACGCCCGACCTACTTTTGTTTCCAGTTTATACTATGAGGCTCCAAAATTACAAAAACTTTAGTTTATAGTTACTGATGATGAGGCGTTGGTCCTCACTTGCCATGTGACCAAATGTACTGTGGCAATTTTAGAAACACACACTTACATTTACAAATAAGATTTTAGAGCAATGACCTCACACAAATCAATCATTTGGCTTTATAAAAACTACTTTTATGATATCATTATAGAACTTGGGAGTATAAACATAACCATACTGTGTAACAGAAAGTCAGACAAGCGGATTTCATTTTCTGTCACACAAAAAATACAGGGTACACAGATGTAAGAAAATTATGAAAATATATTTTTTGGATAAACTATTTCTTTAAGAAGAACATTAATGGTATTATGAATCATTTACACTGGTTGTTAAAAAAAAACACTGCTTACTGTTTTTACAATACCAGTGCAGATTATATATTTACTTGGAGTATAATGGCTATCCATTGTGTAAACTAAAGCCTGAGGTTTTCAGCTTTTGTTGCTTACAGGAGTCTTAGAGTGAACATAAACAATGGCAACTAATTTTAGTTATTAAGCTTTTTTTAAACTAAATAAGAGGAATTGAATAATAGAAGCGTTTCACCCATTGACAAAACAATAGCCTACACTAAAAACAAAAACCTGAGTCTATCACCGGTCAGTTCAGTGATTAACAAACCAACCTACTGGCCCTGTTGCAGCATGTTAGATCAAATAAAGCGAGAAACATGTCTAACTACAGCACTTAAGAGCTTAAATAAAAGCAAAATTGTATAACTTTCAGTTCCTGACTCCTGAATCATTATGTTAGACAGTAGGGAGGGTGTATGGTGTGCGGGTTTTTCCCTGTACACACAATAGCTACAGACCAACGCCTTCTGTTATTCAAAACATAACATGCCCTTACGTGAAATAATATCACTGGCCATTTGCCAACTCAATTTAACATCAAAATACTAAATACTGTAATGGCTCTTTCCATCTTAGTACTATCTCTCAATATGCTCCCAGTGTTCCCGGAATCACAGGTTGAGATCTTAATAGATGTTTGTTTAAACAAACAGGGCACCATAATATACTCTTAAAAAAGTATATGACATAATGATCTTCCATCTTTTTACATCCAACAATTTGTCTGAACACTTGTGTATTGATTGCAATGCTGATTGACATAAGCACTATATAAATATTGTATATTGTACATAGTACTGCAGATTCAAAACCCTGCGTTATTTTAACTTGCTATTCACTTACTACCTATTTGTTTGTGATATTCTTTGTATATATTGAGAAATACTTGCATATTACAGCCCTATTGCAAGAAAAAAATTTAGTTTGTAGGATCTTTAGCCTGATATCATCACATATGATCGATCAACAACTCACCGCCGCAGCGACATTTATGTTGTATTCTCGATAGTCCAGAAATGTGATTATGTTGCCTGGTGGTCTGCGTATACAGGTGGTGCTGTTTACATATACACCTGCAGATGACACTGTAGCCTCCAGCAAAAAGGCACTGAAGTAACACAGCAAGGCGATGAAATGATAGAACATGTCCTGTGAGCAATGAACATAATGAAACAAAACAGAACAGAACAGAGTTTACCATGTGTATGATATAACAGATTAAAGCAGTATATCTGTAGTCAGTAGACATTCGTACACTCCTTTTCTTATGAATAAAAAATATGCAATTAATCCTGGAAATTGATGATAATAAAAGTATTTTGTAGCAAAAAGTAACATTTAAAAAATGTATGTAGTAAAATCATGCATCTTAGATAGTAACTGTAACAGAAAAGCCAAACATTTATTTTTACCTCACTGCACTAGTATTAGCCACATTTATTAAACGAGGTTGACAGATTGTTTTTGTATATTTAAGTGTGGTAGACCATGAACATTAATCATGGTTATAGAGTAGACATTACTCAGCACTGCAGTTAAGGAAATGGCCAGTACTGAGAACTGGCAGTGCTTATTCTATGACACCTAAATCTTGCCAATGAAGTGAGTGCTATGTAAGATCTCAGCCTGGGGCCTAACTTTCTACAGTGCTTGTAAAGCAATGTTAACTCAAACCACTTACCATACAAACTGTTTTTACTAAAGTAATTTAAAGTATTAATTCGCTTACAATTAAAATGGTCTCATTATTTACTCATATTCATATTTTTACTAATCTATATACTGTTATGTTGTCCTCCAATAGGAATAGCTGAAGAAATTAAGCTTTTGTCCATGAAACAACATTTAATCGACTACAGCTACAAGCAACAGAAAGGTTCCAAAACACCAATTTATACTTTAAATTATACTATAAAAGCAGTTAAAATTACTTGCATGCTATATTTCTAATCTTCTGAAACTCTCTGATAGCTTTGGGTGAAAAATAGCTCTCAAATCTCATATTCAAATTTGTGCATTGTGTGGCATAGTGACATTTCAGCAAGAAGATTATCTGTAAATAACTTCAGTCTGTTCCTCACATCTACTGTATACCTTTATACGTCTAGTCTAAAAAAATGTAGACACATAAACTGTTGCAAATATTTCAGTAGTGCTTTATGGTCCTTTAAGAAGCCACCATAAAACGAACTGTCAATGTATAGAAAAGAGCCCTACGAAGATTGTCCAAAATATGTGTTATCTATAGAAAAGATAATGGCATACTGGTATGGAATGATACAAGAATGAATACATAATGAAAGAAATGTAATTTTGGAGTGAACTATCCCTTTAAGAAAGTGTAAGTGAAATTTACTACAGACTCATGCTGTACCACCATTGTGACCTTGAGCCAGGTGCTTGACCCCAAAGTGTACCTGGTTAAGAGTAGCTAATTGGTATCTAACTAAACAATGTGTGTTTAAGAAGTAGTCTGAGAGTGGATCTGTTAAATCATACATACCATGAAATTCCAGTCGGTGTTCATTTTGTCAGCCAGGCCCAGTACAAAGAGGGATAGGTATACAGATGAACAAATGAACATGGTGATTGACACAAACATCGGCCATCCCTGCAACAACGGCACGGATACGTTCGTGGATGCTATTAATATCCATACCAACCCTCCAAACACCTGGAGAGAGACAAACAGCATCTGTATTTTATTAAGATTCTTAGAAAAAGTGTAATCTTAATTGAGGAATCATATGTTCCATACCTTCAAAATCAGGGTTCAAAACAGCTGGCTTAGCTAATTTGGCCTAACCTGCAGGCGACAGGTAAGCCTGGCTGTCTGAATTCAAATTTGAACTTAACGCAAAAGCTGATTTGTATAACAGGTATTTACATACACAATAGGTATTTACATACAAAATCGCGTTGTATTACTGTCTGCGCGTGATCACAACAAACGTAACATTACAACGTGCAATTTTCTGCGTAATTAATGTATGTAATTTTTAAGCTAAAATGTTGTGAGCCCTTATAATTGCTCATCGAAAACAAAGGATCAGTTGTTAAGGACACACCGCGGTGAAGAGGTGTTACCCAACAACTCACCAAACAACTACAAACAGACACTTACAATTTCCAAACAAATCAAAGCCCCAGAATAAGTCCTCAGTATTCCCACTCCGAGCGGCAGTGAAATAGTCGGCGCTGGGAAGGAGGTAGCGGCGGGGTTCGGTGTCTCCGCCATCCTGTCAGTTTGACAAGCACAGGTTTAAACAAAGAAGGACTAACGCACAGGACAATCCAGAGGGAGTCGGTATCGGGAACAGGTCTGACAGGTGCGCAGCCACGCCCATCCTCTCTGGCTCTCAGTTTCTTTCCCAGAGCTGTTAAACCCCTGGGTCTGACGGCAGACAGGTTAATATGCTATAAATGTGACCGACTCTATATGTTATTTTTAAAACGTGCCTCCCAGTGTTGTTTTTATCTGTGTCCATCGCCCTACCATTTCAATTCATTTCTTCTATTTGGTTTTACTCAAAATAACAGAACCGTTTCAACAATCTGGTTAATGATTAGTAGGGCTTAGGGTTCAACATACTCGTGTAAATATTATGTTAAGGAATGAATTCCAAGGAGATAAAGAAGTAGGTTAGCTAACAGTGAGATCATGGCTGTGATTTTACTGCATATTGTTATGGTTTTAAAAAACATTGTGGTAATTAAAGCAAGAAATTACCTAATTAGGTTACAGGTTTTAGTCCTACAATTTGTGTAGGTGTAATTGGGCTTTATGTAATATTTATGTAACAGGGATTAAAAGAAATCAGTAAGGCTAAAACATCTGGAATGTAAGTGAGGTGAAGGAGGGTGATACATTACAAAAATAACATTTTGCCACCCACTGGTTACAAAAAGTGCATTGGTCTCTTCATAAATGATTTCCTAGCTTTGGGTGATGAGACTAGTGACCCTTAGAGCAATACTGAGGGGCATTTGTCATTGTATGAAGCCATTCATCAATACAGAGAAAGGAGGCATTTACTATAGGTGCATAACTGCTTTAGTCATTTTGGTCTACACCCTGCAGACATTTCACAGTTCAAAGAACACTGTCAAACCTAATTGTTATCAGGTATTTATTGGCTTGATGTTATCCCACTATCCAAATATGGCATTGAGAGGATATGACATATAGGTTGTCAGATCTGTCTTCTTCAGCTGCTGTTTTTATTCATTTGTGAACAAACATAATTATACAGTAGTACATGCTATGCAAAATGACTAGCTATGTCTTTATTACTCAGTGATATAAAAAAGTGGTTGACAATTTTCAACAGAAAATAAGAAATACAAAATGAAATTTTAAAAACAATTATTATATATTATTAAAATACATTATATTATATACCTGATTATATTTGGTTACATGAGTATAAAGTAATGTTTAAATTTAAGATCAGATAGAAATAGTAATACCTGCTTATTTTCACTTTTTACATTGATATTCACTCATATATCTCATATGTCATGGTAATATAATAATTAATCGATCACACTGTTGCCTGAGTCTTTCTGGTTTTGCCAAACTCACATATGTAAAACTGTGTGGCTCCACACTCTACCTGGCTCCAAGCTCCGGCACTACTTAACTGCACACAGTTGCCGTTACCTCTGCGGGGCCCCTGCAGGCCCCAGACAGTACTATTTAGGAGGGGGTCACCATCAACGTACATATAGCCCACCTCTGGCTCTCCTACCTGCAGCCCTATAAACACATGAGTAAGATCAGCTTCACTGATGTAGCTGGCCAGTAAGGTGTTGGATTCTGTGGTTCGGGGCATAGCAAGAGATCCTCCACGCAACTTGCAGTTCAGAAGTGCCTCTCTGTACTTCCTCGGCTCCTTGACCAGCAGGTAAAACTTGTCCTCTGTCTCCCTGATACCTAGAATAACTGTAATGAGATTGCCAAAACACAGCGCCAGTTGGAGTTGTAAACAAATCTCTGTGTTTTTAGTAGAAATATGCATGAAATGCAACACGAAAAGGAGGTGTTGTCCCAGGTCATCTAGTCATCATTTTGCGGTTATGAATGTGCAACCACTCATCTTACAGGGGTATTTACAAAGAAAACATTTTGACATCTAAAACACACTTAACTGTATGAATGTATCAAAAACAAAATAAACAGGCATACTTTTTGAGGAAAATGGCTAGCAAAAGTACATTTGTTGAACCATAATCACAGGTTATTCTGCTAGGGACTTGTGTGGATAGAAAATGACTTCATACATCTACTAAAATGATCCTAAAACCATATCTAAGTGAAGTTTCTAGTAGTTCCAGGTCTAGCAAAGAACTATTTTTCTAACACATTTTATACTGTTGCATGCTATTCCTTTATGTATTTTCCAAGAGCTTTCATTACACCTTTTGTGTGCATTAACAGAAAGTTTTGTGTATTGTTTATGTTGTCCAATGCCATGGAGACAAAACTGTCATCATCACAATGGAGAATATTAAAGCAAAGAAATGTTACAATTTTGATAATGGTTAATTAGACACACAGGTCTCACCGTTCTTTAGAAACTTGACAGCATTCTTTAGTTTGCTTATATTGATGTCCATCTGTCCCACAACCTTTCTGTACCTCCCACAGTCACAGGTAGTTCCTGTCACAAGTATTGTGCAGTTTTTAGATCAATTACTGAGAAATCTTTTTGTTTCTATAAACATTAGGATCCAGGTGATCATTCATAAGAACTGTGAGCCAGACAAAATGTAAAAATAAAAATGAGGATCTTATGCTGTTATTTAGAAGTGGTTCAGATACCAGAATATACACGTAGAATGTTTGTCTTATAAAAAAATGAAAGAGAAGATATATTTACCAGGTTTTCCTTTCATTCCTGGTGGACCGTCCATCCCTTGTTGTCCCTTGTCACCTGTTTATAGTCACATTTGCAGTACATGCAATAATAATTTTTTTTTTACATATTTAATTTCTGACGTTGTATTGAAGCATGCAGTACCGTTTAACTAAACTAACATTGTTAAGCGAAATGTTTTTTATAGAATCCGTAGAAGCTTATAATAACCAGCGGATGGCAGCAGTGTACATACTAAACACTAGCGTCACCATTTCACGTCTTCTACAGGGCAAATGATGTCGACAGAAACAGTGGTGTTGAGTGTTTGGTCATGAATAAAAATAAACACATTGGGAAGTAAATCTGCTTTGCTTGTTTTTTGTAGGATTTATTGCACATTGGTTTACAGACAGAATTGCAGAATCATTGCTAAAACAGATTCATGTTTTAAATATTTATACAGATGATAAAAATGTTCTGTCCTCAGGAACTTAAGAAGCTCTTTGTTGTTTTAAAGAGCAAATACCTTTCTGGTCTGGTGAAGAAAGACATATTTTGTCCG
Source organism: Botia almorhae (assembly GCA_036877575.1). Classification (NCBI taxonomy): domain Eukaryota; kingdom Metazoa; phylum Chordata; class Actinopteri; order Cypriniformes; family Botiidae; genus Botia; species Botia almorhae. Next base: position 25,817 of record JAZGTJ010002047.1, read on the forward strand.
TAGGAGTATGACATCACTTTGAATTTCAGAGAACTTCACTTTTCATTTTAAAAAGTGTCAGCTGAGGGTTATGACTCATGAGATGCACTTGATTGTGTGTGCTAGTGACAAGCCTGCAGAAAACAGATGCTCAGCACATTTTTAACATGTGTTTCAAAATTGAATTGGTCTACTCTGATGAGAATGTTTTAAAGCATTTGTCAAAATCCAAAAATGTAACTACATTTTCAAAGGCAGAAAAGTCATGGGCACTTTTCTGGCCCTTTTCAGCGTCTGTGGTAAAAGTCTATGTGATTAAAGCTCTGTGTAAAATTGTTTAATGCACACACAGTTACAGATCTATTATTTGATCTAATGTCAGAAGCATGCCATCAGACAAGGTTTTGGTTAATAGCATTTAAAGTGCATTCTATTTTCTGCCTAAACAATATCTGAATCTATGCCAGTTCTTGATTTTCATAAACGTGGTAGTGTTCAGATACACTAGCAAATATCAGATATGCTAACATTCTTCATCAGAACTATGTGGTCACTTACCTCTGTCCCCAATAGGACCCATTTTCCCCATTTGGCCTATGTCTCCTTTCTCTCCATATTCACCGACCAGGCCTATGGAGAGAGAAAACAAAATTATTGGTTTTCTGATCCTGCCAGAATTTATGAAAAACATCTCACAATGCTTATCCACAGGAAGCAAGCAAAGTATCACAGTGCATGCTTGTGCATGCGCGCTCTTCAAACCTTCAAACGCCGCTGCGTTTCATGTGTGGTAAAATTATTTTGTGTCAGTAGCCTTCAGTATAAATCTGATTAAATTGCATTTTCCAGCTCGTTAAAAGGTTCGAGACAGCTGTTTTTGAGACTGCTCGTGACAGCGTCGGACCAAATTTCCTAAGCAAATATCCATCTGGAAATGGGTAATAAGCATTTCTGAGCGTTGCCAGACAATAATGGGACTCAATTTCTTAAAGTTCTGTAGTGTCATTCAAAATCATCTCTGCGATTGCTCACATTGATTGAGTAGATATGTAATTTCCATACATTTTATTCCTATGTTCACGTGTTCATCTGTTTCACAGAAGCGAGTGACTCTGTTGCTGTTTGCCATCAAACGTGATTGCTCCATTTGTTTAAATATTTCAATTAGAAGGCAAACTTCACTAAAAAACCTCAGACAGCATTTATGAAATGATTTGTGGAGTAGACAAACCATCTGAATGACTAAAAAAATGACATCCTGGAATACTTAACTTTAAAACGTTATTCTTTTTCTATTTTTGTAAATGTGTTTATATTGGATTTGAGGGCATGATGTTGATTAAGTTATGATCATTTCCTGTTCTTGCTTAAAGTCTGCCACAGTTTTGCCAGTGAAACCCACTGGTTCTCGGATTACTGCCTTCCAGCCGGATGTTCATTGCCCATCCAGAAGAATTCGAAAATGTGCGCATATTGTGAATGCTGATGGGAAATTTCTTAATTTCTTAATAAACTTGAACTTAACATGTAATGTCACCTATAAATATGTCAAATAACAAGGCACGCAATACCCGCAGCAATTCAATTTTATGCCATGACAATTCCATTTCCTTTTTAGTAATATTTTTGGTATTTGGTATGTTCTGCAGCACTAAAAATAGAGGTTTGCAGTAATATGACATTATGAGCCTTAATGCCTCTGTGGTCATTAGCAAAAAACAGGCTAAGATCCTTCCTGGAATTTCTCTCCCTTAAGGCATTTTTTATAGAAGAGAGGGCAGGTTCTTCTGTTATTGCGCTTCCAGTCTAACTTGTACTGGTACGATAAACAGCATGCTTGGAAAGGGCCTTAGTGCAGGAGGGCACTACAGACTACACTTCCATCTTTGAACACGTGGCGACACTGCGGCCCCTGGCTGCAATTAACACGTCTCCTGGTCTCTGATGTGACTTCCCACAAGGGAATATGTGGTCTGGCAGAAACTGACTGTCTTCTAACTCTGCTTAATGCCATGTGAGAGCTGACACACATCAGACATCCGACTTCAGGTCAAACTTGGTCCGCACACTGTACCAGCTTTCTTTCAGTGTGCTAGAGAAAAGGCCACTGTGTAGCCTTTAGGAAGTTTATAATCCCCAAAATTCCATCAGCTCAATCAGTGCATTTAAACACTCTTTTAGGCATTCAGTTTAGCATTTTTAGTTATCTTATTAAGTTTATCAAAAACGTTTTAATTAGAAGGGACTATGAGAGGTTATTGTTAGCCTCGTCTGAGAAGATTGTTGACAGATACCTAAAGAAATTCTCAAATTTTACCTTTTAAACTTCTAAAAGTGTCTGTTTTTTGCACAAAGTTTGAACCTCTGAGCAGAACTACTGTTTGACTTCTTAAATTTAATAAAAAATTCTTTTTATTTTCCCATAGATAGTGTGGAAATAAAGAATAACAAAACTGTACTGGCTTGTAAATAACAATTCAAACAGTTGATTGGAGTTTACTGGGTATTTTGGGCTATAAATAGTAAACATTTGCTTTAACCAACTTCCCTTTAATCTATCACTGATTTGTTAAACAACAAACCAACAACGTCTCAGAGACCTCGGAGGCCAGGTGGGCCGGTTTTCCCCATTCTTCCCTCCTCACCTTCTGCTCCCACCTCACCTGGATCTCCTGTTGGATGAAGAGGCAGAGTGTGAGATTAGGGCCTGTCTAACAGAAAGTCTACAGACAAAACTGTTTGGGATGGGTCTTACCCAAACAAGCTTCTCCGTTACATTGCAGCTGTTTAAATACAGACAGTTATTCAATCTCCAGAGTGTTGAGTTTATTGGCATTGCAAAAAGCATAAGCCATGGGGAGACATTTCCTTTAAACAGTTTTTTTGCAAAGCGCATATACATTTTGTGTGTATAAAATATATATATATATATATGTATATATATATATACATTATGTACACACACTTGCACACACACACAACACATTCCCAGAAATAGGCTGAATAGAAGTTCCAACCATCATGCAAATTCACAGCTTCCCATCTTGTATGGATGGTGATGTTTTACGTAATGGAATATTAGCTAACACAAAAGCATTACTGTTAATGTTTCACACAATTTCTTTGCTGAGACTGTGAGACTATAAATGACGGAACAGAACGGAATTTAACACACACAATGTTAGGTTTTACTAGCAGGGTTCATTGAAATAACAGCAGCTAGCGGTTTCAATAGACGACTTTACTGATATATACCCAGACTGACAACAGGGAGCCAAAGCAGGGTGCAGGTTATACTGTTAAGATTTAGGTGGTCCCTTAACTTAATTGCAATTCTTTTACAAGCTGTTTTCACTAATGACGTTGTTTAAATTATAATTTGTGTCTACGTCTAAAAAAACAGAGCAAGATATGTTTATAAGCAAATATTACAATAACAAAATTACAAGCTTGTGTTAGCAGTAGCTTTTTTTAACTCTCTACTGACAGAAATCTTTCAACTCTTATCATACAGTAAAAACACATAAATACCTTTGGATCCAGGAAGAATACTGTTTGAACACATCTCTGTTGTAGTGCAAACTGAGTATGCATTACAAAGAAATAAAAATAGATATAGTTTCCTGCTAAAATTTTCTCTATCCATGGCTTGCAGTGGATTTGTTCTGTTCTCAGAAGGATAGAATGAGAAGGGAGTTTTACATATGTCTGCCAGACCTTATCATATCTGTGTTTAGCTTTCAAACAACACTGTCCAGATCGCAGACTATCTCCTTACCACTTCATGTCAGGAATTTGCCCTGTGTGAAGTAAAGAGTGTTGCTATTGTGAAGATCATTTCTGATAGACAAGACTGAGACTTCAGTGCTTTTAAACCATATTTAAATTAATGTACAAATATTGATACTGATTAAATAAAAACAAAAAGACCCAAGACTTCTTTATGGACTGTTGAGACGTTTCATTAGTAAGCAAAACAGAAGTTTATTGTTCCTCTGGTTTACAAACTGTAATTAGCAAAGTATTTATTGGTTCAATATATGCTTTAAACTTTCCCTAATTTTCCACAGATGGTTGGCTCTCCTCCTCAGAGTGGTATCTATGAACCACAGAGAACATTCTCCAATCCTCAAACTAGGTAAATATGTTTAGAAGTTTGACTTTCTGTTTATTTTGAAGAATTGCCCCCAGATCTCTTATCCAAATACTTTTTAGATTTGTTTGAATTAGTTACAGCTGCTTTCGCATATGTTAACGATGATACTTTATTTAAAAACTGTCTGGTTATTCAAGCACACCACCTCTTCAAACCACCATCACAAATTATTGCTTAACAGCATATTAGTGGCTAGCAATTCATTACGTTAGGCTGACTGTTTGATTATTATTGGTTGTACTAGTACTGTGATTTTAGACTAAAAATTACAACCTAGGATACAACCTTATTCCAGTCTTTTGTTGGTGGAAACAATATTGTTGGTGGAAACAGTCTGTATCAGTTTTATGAAAGTACAGGTGATATTCTCAAATTAACTAAATTATTTTCAAATTTTATAATCAGGAAATAATCACGTAAAATCATCATATAATCAGGAAAATCATGCATGGTGGTCTACCAATACCTACCTATCTACCTACCATTTATTCCTTAGGACATTTATAAGGACATTTATTAGGCTCTAATGTTATGATGGCCCAAGAGGGCTTACATCAGGACCTACAGCTGTAGTCAGCCAGCTCAGACCACCAACAGCTGTAATTGCCATTCCATTTTACTAATTTAATTCTTCCTACAACTATTACAAGTTAAGTTTGTGTGTTTAAGCTTGTGACTAATAGTAATTTATGCCAACGTATAATTAGCTGGAAAATGAGATGGTATTAAAACCATGGATCAATCAGACAAGTACTTCTCCCATCCTGACGTTTGTACTGTGGAGATAGGGAGGATTCAGTGGTTATGATGAACTTATAGCTCACCCCTGAGGTGTGGCAGCTTGGATGCGATTGTTCGTCTCCCGGGCATGCCTGGGGAATCTCTAATATAATTGCATCCGCTCATTTAACCACATGTGATAAAAAAATACATGAGTTAGAGCTGTTTTTGAGGCTTAAGATTCTCTGTGAGGAAAACTTGCAGCAAAATATCTTGGCAGGACAGATTTTCCTCGTAAATTGTGAATCCCCCTCACATTTGCTCCTCATCAATGGAAACTGTGGTCAGGTCAAGATTACTAATCTTGAGTGTGTCAGGATCTATAGTGTAAATATAAACACACTCACACACTCATAATAACTCTACTTACAAGGGTTAACGGCACCCATTTTGGACAACTTTGTGTATGGTTTGAGTCTGACTCTGTGCACAACTATTGTTGTATGGACTAATTGTTTACATGTGGTTTAATGGTAACCCTCTCATTTAGCTGGTGAAGTACATTATGATTCACACCACAAGAGCGAAGGGGTTTGGGGGATGGCAGTTATGTCATGCCATAATTACTTGCAGGATGGACAAAGACTTTATAATGAAACAGAAATTGGCTGAGCATTGCTGTAGGTGGTCTGTTAGGCAAATCAAATTTTCACTCTCGATTTATGATTTCCTCATCTGTAAAATTCTCTTGTCTTCTTATTTTGTCTGTGCTGTGACTAAGGAGACTAGTTACTGGAGATGGTTTGCTTTTTATTATGGGAAAGTACAGTTGAAACCCACTTGTTACCCCATGTCTATTTTTTATTTAAACCCATAAGAATGTAACATCACACAATAAACAATGTCAAACCATGGATTTAGTTATTCAGAAATACAAACAAAATAATGGTTATCCTAACATTACAGCTGAACAAGAAATAAACAAGGACAGCATATAAACTTTGGCTGTCTTTCAACATGTCATATGGCTCCATGGGTTATCTAATAACACAAACATGCAAAAAAAGGAAAACAGTAAAACAGCTTGATGCAAGTCTTCTTTCCAGTCTGTTGACACACAAAGACTATATTTCAATAACTGGCTTTGGATATTTGTTCTGTAATTACATTTGTCACAACTGTATGCTGCAGGCTGACATCTAATCCTGTATTTTGTAAGGAACACAAATAATTGTTATTATCATTTACAGGCTACAGACTAATATTCACCTTTATCTACCTTTATTAACCCTCAAAGCGCAAGACTATAAAGAAACATATTGCTATTTTTCATCTTTTTAGGACACACATAATACAAATTCATGATTTCTTTGAACAGCATGACTTGTATTTATGATTTTAATGTTTGTTTTGCCCAGAATACATTGCCCCTTTGGGGGTATAATTTGTATTAAGTAATAAGTAATTGTAATAAGATAAGTAAAAGTATTTTTTTGCTAAGAAATATAATGTAAGAATACCTCTTATATTGTTTGTATTGTTTTTAATTGAATATGCATTTTCAATGTTAAATGTTTAATTCTTAAGTTTTTCATGTTATAAAGTAAATGTCAAATATGACAACAGGATTTAAAGAGGTTTATTTGTCTGTCTCTCAATAACCAATGAAATGCATTGATGTTTTAAATACAATACTAAATGAAAACACATAGTATATAGTATACTATACACATAGTACACAAAATTTATGGGTTTTTAAAAAGATACACGCTGTTTGATTGCTTTAGCAATTTCTTCCTGCAGGTTTGCATGTTTTTTTGGCGACATTAGTCAGTCTGCATTGTCAGGATGTAATTTTTCAGCTCCAGAGTAAGTAGTCACATGACATTTATGGCTAAGTTGATTGGCTCAATAAAGTTCTGGAAATGCTCATGAACAAAGATGGCAGCACAAATACTGCATAGATGGCAACACAGCACATGTTGCCAATGAAACAGCAGCCATTGAGATGGATGGGAACAAAACACTTTCTCCAGGTATCATAGATGACTTCTGCCCAAACAAACAGAGCTGTGTTTTCATAGCACCACAAGGTCACAGTGTTTACATTCTTCAGGGGAATCAATCTACCATTGGCTTATTTTAGTTGTCTCTTCATATTAAGATAGGATAAAAAAGTTTTTAAACACAAACTGCCAACAAAGTCTTCTGCAATTTCATTGTTCCTCTACTGTCTATCTGTTTTTAACAAGTCTGTTCTTTGATTTCACATTGCGCCTAGATCACAGTAATAGTTTGAATTAGTGGGGAGTTAATTCTTTACACTGTACACAAACAACCATAAAGATGAAACATATTAATTCTATGTTCTCAGTTCTTCAATAAAGTTCCTCTTGTTCACCAGTTGAACCGTTAGCAGAAACATAACACTGGGTGTTATAGGTTACTAGGTTAACTGATACTGTACCAGCTCATGCAAAGGGGGAACCTTAATATCCGTTAGGTGATTTGCCAGTTTCTGTTTGGAATTTGTGAGTAGTATTATGTTGTGTCTTTTAAAAACATACAATTTGTTAATTGGCTAAATTATATATGTGATATCTGGCTAATTAATGTGTTTGTTGTGAAGGCAGCAGCGATTCATTTATATTTGTAGAATTGGTGTGGTTGCATAAAAGACAAAAGGAGATTTTAAGAAGTATTTTTAAAAACTGGAATATTTTTTTTGTTCATGATATTGCAGAAATAGAACAGTCTTGTTTATTATCTGTAGTGAACCTATAAACGTCACTCTGCATTTCTGTATAGTATTATGGCTATGATGTCATATCATTCAGACAGTCACAACTGTTATATACCAATGCCTCACCTACTGTGCATTTGTTTATTCTGTTCATATTATTCCTGTTTTGCATTGTTAAAACTATTTGACATCTTTGAATCTATTGATAAATTCATAACTGCCAATGTAACTGAACTGAGAAAATGGTCTGTTTATCGTGACTGTGGGATCAGTTACACAGTGTGTGTTGTGACCAGATTATATCTATAAAGCGTGATTTGACTGTTAACAGCCGAGACATAATCCTCTAATCCTGAGATATTTAGCAGAGATATGTCATGGACTTGCTTTGCTCCAAAACATTGTGAACTTCCCACCAAGGCAACATTTTGGACGTCATTGTCACACTCCTAATGCAAAGGTTGTACTAAACAGTAGCCGGCAAAATTATTCTTTTTTTCATAAGCTTTTTCATAAGACACCTTTATGGATGTGTATGAAAAAGGCAAGAATGCATTGTGACAAGTTCAGTTGAATGATTGAGGGGAATGTCAATATAAATATATTTATATAAAGAGATAAAGTTTTACCTACCATTCTGTTAGAGGGTGTAATTCAATAGGCCTACAGATGCTATAGAACTGCTATATATATTGTGGTGACAAAGTTGTGTACATTTAGGCAGGGCTGTTGGAACCTATTGTACCATCTAAAACAGGAATGTCAAACTTAAATCCTGCAGAGTCTAGCTTTAAGCTTAATTAAACACTTAATGCAATCAACAATCTTTTTTCAACATTTCTTACTGTGCGGTAATACATTTCTCTATTTAGTATAATTTGCTCATGATTAATTACCCCCCCAAAAACACAGAACTCGTCCTATCCATTTTAAACAGAATTGGTTGTTCTAAAGTTACGCATTCATGTGCACATGTCTATGGACTACGAAAAAGAAAACTTCTTTGTTTTCTACTTTTGCATGTTTGTGTTGTTCATGGTACCATAGCAAATCCCTTATACCCCTGTCCCATAAGATGTTACCTATTATATGCCATCCCTTTGTAAGCTAGAACGCATATCTTGCTCAATAATTTTGTGGTTTTATCCTTTATTCATAAACATACTATAAACCTACCGAAATTAGTCTTATACATCTCACACATATTATTTGCAATAATACCATTAACATGTCTGACATTGTTTATGTGTTTTATTAAAATGTATGTAAAATGTTATTTAAAGCTGCTTTGAAGCAATGTAACATTGTAAAAAGCACTATATAAATAAAATTGAATTGAATTGTTTTATGCATGCCATGTGCTCTCCTGTCTCGTCCTGACTCCGCCCCCATGTTTTCTTGTTAATGATTCTGTTATTGTTTCATGTTACACACCTGCCCTTGTAGTTATCGCTTTTGTCTCCCCTATTTAATGCCCTTGTGTTAGCTGTTTTTTGTTGGGTCATTGTTACTTGTTGTCATGCTCCTTCAGGTCTGAGGCAAGTTGATTTTAGTGGTTGTGTCATTGTTGTGGTTTTACCCAGTTTTTCTTCTAAAGCTCTATTGGTTACCTTAGGCCTCTGTTTTGCCCAGTTTTATGTTCCTGAGTTTTCCAATAAAGACAATACAAGCTCTTCTTTCTGTGTTTGGGTTCTGTCTGTAAACCTGATAGAAAGCTTCTTTTAAGAGTAAGATGTTTACAATTCTCAGATCACTAGATCACCTACTGGATCAGTCAGCCAAACTGCAGTTGTTGCCTAACAAATAGCACAGCAGTTTTTGGTTTTGTGTGTTTATCAGTTATACCAGCTGGTAAGAAGCCAACCAAAATGGGGGAACTTAACTGTACGGCTTTTGTCAGTAGGGGTTTATTCACTCCTTCAGGTTCTGTGGTCGGATGCAACTTCAGATGAACCTTTATTTGCTTAACAGACTGCCATTTTCACTTTGTGGAATCTAATCCTATCACATTATGAAATGGATCTGATTTAAACAATTGAAAGCACTACTTTGTTCTTTTGCTGGCATCAGAGTTAGGTGAAATGGTGTGTGTCAGTGAAAGCTTAGCATTGCAGACTCCGCAATGGGAGTCAAATTAATATATTAATTTATAGAGCCATTGTATTATATGAGATTTAGGGCTCAAACCCACTGGACCCTCATTTTTATCTATTTCCACATTTCACACAGCACCAGTATACAGTTGTCAGTCCTGTATCCGAGTCCTTAATAAGGTTGCATTCACGCACAGTTTAGTTATTCATGGAAGTGACAACTGCATTCCATAACCAAACTCACATCTGTAAATTTTTGGGACTCACAACCACAATTTTGGTGAATACCTGCTGTGTGACAGAACTGTGTTGGACAAATAGTTGTATGTCACTTTCTGTCACTGTGCTTCCCGAATTGCTTTATAATAAACAGTCGGTCTTTCAATACCACATAGGTGTGCTATAGCATGACACTCTACAGGCAATTCTGCATGCCACAGTGAAACAGTGTCTTTGAAATATACGTCTGTCACTACTACAGTTACAGGCGTCACATCAGAATGGACTACAGACTTGATTTTGGTTGCTCGTTCATACAGACAGTATTCCAGCTTTGACTGTAAGCTGTTGTGTGAACACATTTTAAGACTCACACCTGTAAGTAGATACGCATTTCAATCCTAAAAACCGACAGTGTGAACATGGTCTTTTTTCAGTATATGGAAAGGAACACCAAACGAAGAAGGTTGTGACCAAAAGTTAATACCAAAAGATCTATGTGATGTATGATGTGGTGTGTTTGTGGGAGCCTTCTAAACTGGTTCCATTAAGCCACATTTACTCCAAGCAAAAACCTACAACAGCAAAGGTATATCTGCCATGTAAGATGCAACTACTGTCAGTATCAGGTCTAATGTTCTTAAATGGCAATGGAGCCCCACCAACCATTGGAACCTGAGCATTCCCAGCCTGACTAAAAGGGTACCCCATTTCCTCAATAATGTTCTAATCCCCCATCCAGTGACTTATTTATATTGTGCAGCCCACATCCCAAATGAGCAAACATTTCTCCCTACAGTTAATGATTCAATCGCATGTCAATTTCACCAACTTCAGTTTGCTTGAGTCTAAATCTGAGCCTAAGTATTAAGTTTGAATTTAATTGTTCTCCCCTCTCTCTTCCTCCACTGGTAGGTTTTCAGTTCACACAGTGATACACTGTTCAGGACCAGCAATGTGAGCTGTGCACACCAGAGTTTGTTATGACACTAATGAAAGGAACAAAGCTTCAACAAATCTGAGACACAGGCAGCTTAAAATAACATAAAGACTTAATTTGCTGTTTAGGAGAAACACTCCTAAAGAAATTAAAGAGACCTTATTTGTTATTCTTCCATATCAACAATAACCCAGCCCACTTCTCAACTAATTGCCCATGCATGGATAACCCCTTCTGTACAGGAAAGCCAGTCTTGTACCAGACGCTGCTGTGCACATCAGACACACAATATCAATACAACATCCAATAGCAACATATAAGATGTTTCTCAAACACACCAGGTGAGTGAGTCATCCTGATCACAGACGCTTTACTGTGCTGTGAAGTCCTCAGACAGGAAATACATTTTTTTCTGTAGTTCGGAAATAAACTACAGAGATTTAAATTGCAGGATCAAATGCCATTATGCCAGGCATTTTCCTCACCATTGTTCAAATGTGGGATTTACAGCTGTAAGTCACTGGCAACAGACATGTGAGTCAGAGGAATTTAAAAATACACGACTTTAAAATTGCTTTGAGTTTTGGTGGAGTCCACCATCTGGATATTTGAGTTCCACCCAACTGTTTGATATATTTTTTCACGTCTCTTTTAAGGGACGATTTGGAGAGCTGCTATGGATTTTCTCCGTACGTTTGATCAGAGCAATCATAAATTCTGCAAACCTTTCACAGTTTTCATATTCCTTTTGTACTGGATGCAATACATGAAGGTTTGAGAACAATGAATTAAAGGAAGAGCTATAATAGTATTTTTGTACATGGTCAGCCATTGTGGTAAAATTAATTGACAGAAAATTCCCTATTTACAATAGTGAAATATTAGTTGCCATTTGTTTCTGGCCATCCAGAGCTGTTTACGGGCAGAACCATGGAAAGGTTGTTACAATCCATGCAATACAATCCAGAACATGCCAGTCCATGAACAACTAAGGTCACGGCTGGGAAACGAAGGAAAAAATGAATAAATACATTGCATGCACAAATCTCTGAAATTGAAATGATGGTTAAATGGTTAAATGACCCTATATTGTTGCTTTTGATATAGGGAGAACAGGACTAGTTGTCCTCCAATATAGGGGCATATTGTCACACTCCATGGGGACAATATTATATTACACATTATTGTTACAAATGGCAGGGGGCATGTCACAATTAAACAGTCTGTTATAGACTTTTGTGACAAATGTATACATTTATAAACTAATAAAAGAGCAAAAAATGGCAAATACAGTAACATTTAAACAAGTACTATAACATTTAAAACATATGAAAACTTGTGCAGGGTATTTTTTATTTATGTTCTAGAACTGGTCTGAGCATAGGGGTTGAACCCAGACATAAGAACCCCCACCCAGACCTTTAGTTAATCCATGAAAAATGTGAACATGCCCTAACTGAACATCTATATTACATACCCTTGTTTTGAGGATACCGCTCTAAAGATTTGTTAAAATGTGTCTTCATTATGTTTTGGGCCTCTGCTTAACTATATGCCAGTCTGGTTTTAATTTGTTCACTTGTTTACCCAAAAACTATTACAAAAATATGATGATATCTAAGAAACTATCTCACAAGTTTTAACAAATTTTAAACAATTTTTTTTAACTGTATGTTAAAACCTCTGATAGAGAAAATATAGAACTTTCTAATATAATTATTTGTTTTATAATATATTATAATAAAGTTAATGTTTTAATTAAATGTTTTATAAAAAGAAAGTGTCACAGAGCTTTTTATATTTGGGGTATATTTGAGTTAACTGAGAGTTCTTGTGTCTGTAAAGGATGAAAAGTTGTGTTTTAGAACACAGAATAAAAAAGTATGACTTCTTACCTCTGTACTCTTATGTTAGTGTACTTTTATTTTCTTAGTGACATAAATCACAAGGAAAACCTAATTTGTACTGCTTGATTTATGCATTGACCAAAGAGATTTGGAGTTGATGGTCTCTGACTGAACTTGGAGTGGGTTGTGTTGCTTTAAACTGTGCTTAGCCAAGGTGAATGAAGAGTAGACTGTTCATTGATGTGTGCTTTTAATGTCCTGTGTACCAGAACCAGCCTGTCACAGTCTTAAGGTTGACCTGAGTTCTTATGTGCTACGTAAAATCTCACAACACACGTTTTTTTATTTATCTCGGGGATAGGCCTTAATAAGCAAGGACATAAATCCACATACACCCTTCTATATTGTTGCATGGTGGCTAGATTCTTGTAATAATAATATTCAAGTCAGAACCTAGATGTATGCAATAATACAGCCAGTAATGAATCATCTGTTTATCTGGGTGGGTCTTTTGAAATTAGATCACTATTTGAAAAGTTTGCAACACACTGTTGAATTTTGCTTACATCATCCTAATTCTTAGAAACGTCCTTTGAAGATCAGAAGCCCTTGATGAAATTATTGGTGTCATCTTCCACCTCGCATTTAACTTTTGCAGAATGTCTGTGACCTATATAAAACAATTTTACCCTCCATAGGGGCCTGATCTATTAATTCCATCAAATCTTTGTGTGGTTTAAATTGATTATATGTGCAAGCCAGCAATGCAAACAGTAATTGAGCCGTAAGCATAACATAAAACCATAAGAATGAAAACATTTCTGAAAACTCATGGATCTAATAAATACAACATTAGTTTTTTTCTTATGTCTGTTCTTGGTTCAGCAAAAAAAATACTCCTAATGTTTGTGGTTACACAAATAGGAAAAAGAGAAATGTGTAACCTTTTTAGACACAATTATGAATAAATGCAGCTCAGCTTGCAGAACTCATAATAGTGCACACTGTTTTGTTATCTCCTCAAAATTTAACAAGGGATGTTTTTATGATCTTCAAATACTATTAAATGATATCCCAGTAATACCAGCCATAACAGGATTCATAATGTTACTTTGTGTTTTGGCCAGCCCACCATATTTTCTTCATTTAGTCTTATAGTGTAACAAAACTCTCATTCATATTGTTAGTTTATAAGATCTGGGCACAGGGCAGTTAAGATCATTGCCATGGAAGTGACACAATTGTTTTTGGAACTGCGCTGAGATTCATTTACCAGACCTGACACAAAGAAAAGAGGCAAAGTTGCCAGCTTTTGCATAATGAGTGCAGGAAAACATAAATAGGAAGGTGAAGCAGGTCTTTGTCTGACTTAAACAGACAAAAAACAGACACAACATTGACATAGAACTGCCATCTGGATTGTGCCGCTGGAAAATACTGGTTGCCAGGCAGACAGTGATGTCGCACTGTTCTGCGACTATTTCCTCTGCACTTACCAGGAAAAGGCCTCCATTTTCCACAGCTGTGGGCCCTCACTTCCAGATGCAGCGGCTTTTCTGTAGGTTTAAAAATATATCTTTTATGGCTTGTAAGAAAAGGTCATGCTGGATTTAAAATAGTAGCCTCCTTCACCAGGGCAACATTTTCGTTTCATACTTGATATGTCATGTTCCTTTCAGGATTATAGGTCTGTCCTCTAAAACATGCTTGAATTGGTTGAGTTGAGTCATATTGGTGGGGAAATGACATATTGTGTAAAAAATGTCTCAAACAGAAAGACAACAATATTGTCTGTCAACTGTAATATCAAGTTGCTTTCTAGAGTACAGTCAGGGAACAATATCACATAATACTGCTGTTTAGCCGCAGGTACTTTTATATACTGTATATAGTTATAACAAGGTACTTCGGTGCAGAATGTCCTGGGAAAACAACGAAACATATGGTCAGTAGTGAAACAGAGGCATAGCCTTTGGAAACGCTAGTTGTGTTGGATGAGGGCTACGTGTATGATAACATCTGCTGGAGTGAGAGAATTTTGCATCGATGCAGAGATAAAAGGTAGACAAATGTTGAAGCAGGGCCACGGTGCACAAAGAATCTATTCATGCATTGTTGCAGAGGTCTGGAAAATCCCAGGTCACATCCAACCCTGCAGTTTGACCTTAAGTGGCCCTCTGCACATTCAAAGAAATGTGTCAAAATAAACAGATTGCTTTGCTTGTGCCTGGTGTATTTTAGATAGTCCAGGGAAACATAGCAGATTTTATTTAGTTTTATTCCTTTTTCTTGTTTTTAAAAAAAATCACTCTCTGGCCACATTACAGTCCAGTCTCCTGCAATAATTTTTCTATCTAATGGAAAGAGCTGCATCTGATATTTATTACAGTTAAAGACTTATTGACAGGTGTCGTGAGAGCAAAAACAGGTATGTAAATTTTTTTACCCAGACATTCATCCATACAGACAAAGTTAACCTGTTGGTAAATACAATTGCCAATGCTAGTCACAGATTGTGTGAACATAGCCACTGTCTCACCATAATAGAATCTGATAAATGCCTGAAATTTTACTGCATATATTTATGTAGGTGATAAGATTAATTCTTCCCTATACTCAAGAGGATCAATTCAAATCCATGTAATTATTCTGCATGATCAGTAGAGGCTCACTCTGATAAGGCTCACAGGCTATGACGAATTTTATTTTAAGGCTATTTTCTGCCAAGATCCTGTAGTCGCTGGCCATCTGAGATTCATTAAGGAATTGATATGGTTGTTGCAGGTGCTTAGCACATTTGAACAATGACAACATTTAGATTCATCGGACAGCTTAAGAGGACTGTTCTCTTTTATGTGATATGATCAAAATGTTTTGCTGGCTTCTCAGGTGGTCAGATGACTCCAGCATTACATCAGCATGAAGAATCTTGTGTGTTGAAAAGCGAGAGCAGTCAAGATGGAGTAGCTGCCATCTAAAGTGTTTGCACCCTTTATCAGCTCCAAGTACTCTGGATTTCAAGAAGGCACTACATTAAAGGAAAGATTAATTCCTGTGTTTGTCTTTCACCCAGCAAATGTATAAAATAGCTATAATCGAGAAGCAATTTGGAGACAACAGAAACCTTTACCTTGACATATAGATGCTTGTGCCAACTGGGAATGTTTCTCACTGCAATAAAAACGCCAAGACTGATAGAGCTTGTCAGGCTATATCGAGTTTTGACTGGCAAATCCAGATTTTGACCTCATTTTACCAGATGTTGGCTTGTTACATGCTGTTACATTCCATCAGATTGTAATCTCTGCAGGTCTTCTGTTATTAAGCCAGTTGGAAAATTCAAAAATTGACAAATTAATTGCTGTATCTATGGAGACTAAGCTTGGTGTCCCAGTATCCGACCCAAAACAACTTAGTAATGCTGAGGGATCTCATACCTACCAAATGTTATGGTTGGAAATGAATCTTACCCTTTAACATGGATCTGTCACAGTCAGATAGATATGGAAAAGGGTGATGGATTAAATGATAAAATTTCTCTCCAATTACCTGTCACATATTCCATGCCAAAATGTGGCAAAGAACGTGAATCTGACTGAAATTATAACAGAAGCACTGCAAAACTGTATTACTGTAGGATTAGCATGTGATTAATTGATGGCTATGACAGAAGGGGGTGAGATTTTACCAAAAAAATGATGGCTGGTATGACAACCCCTACAAGTATGGAAATCTGCCCACCCTAGGCTCTGGGAATTTCAACCTTTCTTGACTAACAAATGTTGAAAAAGTTATCATCTTATGATTTACATGCCTATACTGTAACTACAGTAATATATTATGCTGTGTCGATTATTACTTTGACCACATTAATACTTTGCACATTATTATTCAAACATAAGACTTCCTGAGAAATTCTTTATTTACGACTGTGTCCAATTTTATGGGTTGTTTTGTAAATAAACAAAAAAGGAAACTAGAACAATTTTCAGCTGTATACCATGTATTCAGCATGTCGTAAACAGACCAGATATCAAGTGGCTAGGACTGTGTGTTAGCATTTATAGGCTAATGTGAGGTATTATTCCTTATACCAGAGATCCCCGATTTGCTTTATGGTTGAGATAACTGAAATAGTGTTACGGAGGAGGTTGCTGCTACGCCTCCTGCTGGTCGTCAGCAGGAACCCTTGTCAGAATATTAAAGTCTTTTTGAACTACGTTTCCCATGAACCCGTACCTGGTCCTGATTACTTCCTGTTTGGCTCCTGAACTCAATTATGTGGACTATAAAGCCAAGAGCTTCACATTACTCTGTGCTATGTCTTGTTTTGCCATGTGCAGCATTTCAGAGCATTTTCCCAGATTGCCTTATCATTACCGACTGGATTGTATATCGTTTTTGACTTTTTACTGCCTGCCCTTTGACTAGGCTTTGAACAGTGTTTGTGAATGTTAGCTGCCTGCCTTAACCCTTGCCTGTTTTATCGCTTTGTTTTTGTCTTGCCATTATTGCTCTGATCGCCCTGTTTGACCCATGCCTGTTTACTGTTTACTTTTGTTAATAAAACACTGCAAATGGATCCCTCTGCCGCCACCTCTTCGTTACAGAAGACATCACCACAAAGTGATCCAGCAGCACTCCGTCAGATCTCTACCGAGCTTTCGACTTAAGCAGCACAGTTATCATGAACCATCAGCAACAGCTCGTACAATTAACAACACTTACGAAGGAACTGGTGTGAGCTTTTCGCAGAGGACATTTTCAACCGCCTACCACTACCACTCCAACAACTCCCGTATCCAGCCCTCCAATTCCCGCCATAACTTCCCCGGTGAGTCCTCAACTAGCATTTCCAGATAAATTTAACGGTGATCCGGGGAGGTGTAAGGCGTTTTTGTTGCAGTGCTCTCTTTTTGAGTCAGCCACTATGCAACAATATATAGATGAGGAGTTAGCCAAGGGTTTTATTTGACCTTCCAATTCACCAATTTCAGCAGAGTTTTTCTTTGTAAAGAAAAACTTAATTTAGCCGTGGGCTAAATGAAGTTACCATTAAATTTCGTTATCCGCTCTCTGTAATACCCGTTGCCTTAAAACAGCTCAGACGTGCCAAATACTTCACCAAACTTGACCTCTGCAGAGCATATAACCTGGTTTGCATTCAAGAGGGGGATGAGTGGAAGACAGCATTCTCAACTGCTACCAGTCACTACGAATATCTAGTTATGCCATTCGGTCTGGCCAACAGTCCATCCGTTTTTCAGTCATTTATGAATGACATTCCGTGATATGCTTGACAAATTTGCCATTGTATACATTGATGATATTTTAATATATTCCAAAAATCTTGATAAACATTGCCCATGTCCATTCCGTCCTTTGGCCACTAATTCAGAAAATATTGTATGTTAAAGGTGAAAAGTGCAAATTCCATAAGACCAGCACTATCCGTTCGGAGGGAGTGGCCATGGATGAAAAGAAAGTATAGTAAGTAAAGTAAAGTAGAGTAACCTAATGGTCACTCCCCAAAAATCTAAAAGAACTTGCCAATTCTTACCGCAGATTAATTCATAACTTCAGTTGCCTCTCCTCTAACCTCCCTCAACAAACATAATTCCAGTAAGTCAGTACAGGGCCTACAATGTATTAAAACATCAATTTACTACTGCCCCTATTCTCCGTCATCCAGATCTAGAGTTACCTTTCATAGATGAAGTAGATGCATCCAACATGGGTGTAGGTGCTATTCTGTCTCAAAGACACGGAATACGACCTAAAATGTTCAAATGCACTTACTTCTCCCGACAGCTCTCACCCCCCCAAACAAAATTACGATGTGGGTAACTGAGAACTTCTAGCAATTAAACTAGCACTGGAGAAATGGCGACATTGGCTCGAGGGGGCTGCTCATCCTTTCACGGTGATAACTGATCACAAGAATTTAGAGTACTTGCATGCTGCTAAGCGTCTAAACCCCCATCAAGCTAGATGGTCCCTGTTTTTCACCTGATTCGATTTCACTGTCACCTATAGACCAGGAACTGAAAACATTAAGGCGGATGCCCTATAATGCCAAGCCGAAATAACCCCTTAGTCAGGTTCTCCTGAGAATATAATCCCAGAAAAATTGTTAGTTGCTCCTGTACAATGGGATCTACATACCGAAATTGTTCGGTTCAATGATTCCCGTCTGCGTAACCCTGAATGTCCCAAAAATCGTACTTTTGTCCCCGAATCCTTCAGAGAAAGAGGACTCACACACATGAAAGCCCTAGTTCTGGACACCTCAGTATTACAGCTACCATCCACATTTTAAGAAACCATTACTGGTGGCCTACTCCTTCGAATGATACTATAGCTCACGTACGGAAATGCCTAGTCTACCAAATCTCCGAAACACCCAGACAACTACCTGCTGGGCTTCTTCAACCACTACCCACACTAAAAAGACCCTGATCCCACATAACTATTGACTTTATTACAGATCTCCCTAATTCTCAGGGGAACACAACAGTCCTCACCATAATAGATAAATTTTCCAAAGCCTGTCGCCTAATTGCTCTCCCAAAACTCCCTACGGCATTTGAGACTGCAGAATTACTGTGTAGTGTAACTACTTTCAGGTTTTATGGACTCCCAGAGGACATCGTATCGGGTCCTCAATTCACTTCACGGGTGTGGTCTTTTTTCAAGAGTCTGGGTGTGAACATAAGCCTGACATTTGGTTACCACCCCCAAGTCAACGGACAGACTGAACGCCTGAATCAAGAAATTATCTGATTTCTCAAATTGTACTGTAACCAGCATCAGCCAGACTGGAGCAGGTACTTAATGCGGGCTGAGTACGCCCAAAACTCCCTAATCAAGCCATCTACAGGTATGACCTCCTTCAAATGCGTTCTGGGCTTCCAACCTCCACTATTTCCCTGGTCTGGAGAACCTACCCGCAGTAGGCTAGGTTCTCCAGACCAGGGGTTTGGCTTTCTACCAGAGACCTATGTCTCTGTCTGCCCTGCTGGAAGCTCAGTCCTAGGTATGTGGGTCAATTGAAAATTTTAAGAATGATCACTCTGTTTTCGGCTAACTTATCTTTACCTAACTCATACCGTATCTCTCCCATTTTTCATATCTCCTTGCTCAAGCCCGCTGGTGCTCCGGTGGGAGGTCCAGAGGGGGATCTCTGGGAACAGGCTCCTCCCATCTTGGTCGATGGGGAGGAGGCGTATCGAGTGAAGCAACTCCTCGATTCCAGACGCCGGGGCGGCAGAATTAGATTAGATTCAACTGGCGCTGGTGAGCCTTCTTGACCAGGCTGGAGGTGTTGGTGGTCCAGGATAGATCCTCCGAAATGTGGGTCCCCAGGAACTTGAAGGAAGAAACAGACTCAACAGCCATCCCATTGATGTGGATGGGTTCGTGTGAACCTCTTTTTCCCTTCCTGAAGTCCATTATTGTCTGTGCACCACGTGGCCAGATGCTGGATCTCCTCCCTGTAGGCAGTCTCATCGTTGTTGCTGATAAGACCGATCACTGTAGTGTCGTCTGCGAACTTGATAATGGTGTTAGATCCATACACAGGCCTGCAGTCGTGGGTGAAGAGGGAGTAGAGAAAGGGGCTCAGCACACAGCCCTGTGGTACACCAGTGTTGAGCATGACGGTAGTGGAGCAGATGTGGCCTGACCTAACATGTTGAGGTCTGTTGGTCAGAAAGTCCATAATCCAGTTACACAGTAAGGTGTTAATGTCCAGGTCTCAAAGTTTGGTGATTAACTTAGAGGGTATGACAGTGTTGAATGCTGAGCTGAAATCAACAAACAGCATTCGTGCATAAGTGTT
>JAZGTJ010002048.1:3111-17855 GCA_036877575.1 Botia almorhae
TGGATTACGCTTTTGGATTACCCTCTTGGATACCTCTGCCTCGGTTTTTGTATATTCGTTCATCGTCTGGTTTGTCTTTTGTATTTTCACTACCACTGCTGTTGCACTTGTTGTCGCCCCTTTTTGTTATACGGTTAGTGTTTGTGTTTGTTGTTTTATTAAATATCGTTTACTTAGTTCCGTGTCCTTCTCGTCATTCACACAAACACAACCGTTCAGCCCAGCCCAGCCTCGCACCGTAACAGTACCCATCCTACTGCATTTAGGTGAAAAGTGCAGCTCTGATATTCTAAACTTCTTGGGTGTTCAAAGTCATATAGATTTGAAACAAAATGAGGAAAATGTTACAGAATTTCATTTAGGAATTAACTATTTACAATCTAATGTGGTATGTGGTATCCTATTGGTCTATTTTACAATACACCATTCCATCAGATTTCAAGCAATTTACTAAACTGAAAAATTAATCTGGTTGCACGCTTGTAGATATTAAAGGAAAGCTGCACCTGAGAATGAAAATTCTCTCATAATTTACCCTAATGCCATCCCAAATGTTTATTACTTTCCTTCCTTATCTAAACACAATCAGAGCTAAATACACTTTAATTTGTATTTACACATTAATTTTTATCTTTGACAAACGTATCATTTTACTTCAGAAGACGTATTACCCCAGTGGAGTCACGTGGATTACATTAATGATAGATGGATGTGCTTTTTGGAGCTTCAAAACTCTGAACTCTGATCAATGTCATTGTAAAGCTGGGAAAAGCCAGGATATTATTTAATATAACTATAATGATTGTTTTCATCTGAAGAAGTCACCTAATGTCACCTAAGGAGCCTAGTGTTAAATATTAAGTATTCAGATTAAACACAAATAATTTTTTAAGCTGATATAAAAAAGAATCTTGAAACAGAAAAATATAGATGCAAGCTGTGATGACAGCCAAAGCACTATGTTGCCTCGCCACAAGGAGCTTCTGCTGCATGTATTAAGTCAATTTTAAGTGACACACTTCCTGCTACAGTTGGTGGAGCTTTGAATGTGAACAGCCACATCCATGTAAGTCCCATGACTACATATACAGCTTAAGTTTGATACAAATCATGCACACAGAAGATATGAGACACCTGTTCCCATTTTTACCTTTAATTGATTGCCTCACTATGGCAACAGTATTCGAGATATCAACATAGATATCTGTTTACTATTTATCATCTTTATTGTCTCCTTTATTCTAAGTCTAAAGCGATTTGGGCAAATTTAAGGGGACTATTTTTAACTCTGTTAAAAGTGACACACTGTACAGCTCAAGTTTGAATGAAATCATTTAATGCACGCAGCAGATATGAGCCACATCCCATTTCTATTTTTTTGCCATTAATTTATTGCCTCACGATGGCAACCCTGTTCGAGGCATCGAAAATCCCTTTAAATTTAGCATCTTTAATGTCTTGGCATAATATTTGCCAAATTTAGTGACAATCCTATAAATCCCTTCCCGTTGGGTGGAGCTAATGAATGTAATTTTTAAAGTTTGATGAGAACAATAGATGTACCAAGTTTGGTGACTGTAGGTAACTAACCCCATCACTTTAGTCAAAAGGGGGCTCTACAGAGCCTCCCACCATGCCCATGCCTAATAACTATTATGATGTGTCCCACATTTCATGCTATTTTAAGCATAAGCACCCCAAATACATCTAAATATAGTTTTAAAGTTTGATGCATTACCATGGCAATAATATTTAGGATATTACAAATCTTTTTAGAACTTTACATTAGCCATCTCAAGCGAATTGACTAAATGTAAGTTGACCATTTTAAATGTAAAGTTTGTGACACACTTCCTGTTGCCAGTTGGTGGCGCTATGACAATGACTCACAATATCATTAGCCCGCCACAACATATTTCCCAAGTTTAATGCATGCTGTACATATTAGAGACTTCCAGTTTCTGTTTTCGCCATAATTTTATTGCATCGCCATGGCAACACCACTTCATAGTTTGCATATTCATTGTCTTGGCATAATGTTCACCAAGTTTATTGACAATCACATAAAATCTCTAGGTGGTTTTTAAAGGTAATTAAAACTTAATAGCATGCTCTTTTCAGAAAATCCAAAATGACCGATTTCCTGTTGGGCAGAGCTAATGGGTCGACAAGACCAACACGTGCCAAGTTTTGTACAGGTGCATGCATGTACAGTGAGGGAAAAATTATTTGATCCCCTGTTGATTTTGTACGTTTGCACACTAACAAAAAAAATATCAGTCTATATTTTTAATGGTTGGTTTATTTTAACGGTGAGAGACAAAAAATCCAAGAAAAACGCTTAAAAAAAAGTTATAAATTGATTTGCATTTTAATGAGTGAAAAAAGTATTTGACCCCCTTCGCAAAATATGACTTACTACTTGGTGGCAAAACCCTTGTTGGTAATCACAGAGGTCAGACGTTTCTTGTAGTTGGCCACCAGGTTTGTACACATCTCAGGAGGGATTTTGTCCCACTCCTCTCCAAGTCATTAAGGTTTTGAGGCTGACGTTTGGCAACTCAAACCTTTAGCTCCCTCCACAGAATTTCTATGGTATTAAGGTCTGGAGACTGGTTAGGCCACTCCAGGACCTTAATGTGCCTCTTTCTGAGCCCCTCCTTTGTTGCCTTGGCCATATGTTTTAGGTCATTGTCATGGTGGAATACCCCTCCACGACCCATTTTCAATGCCCTGGCTGAGGGAAGGAGGTTCTCACCCAAGAATAACAGTACATGACCCCGTTCATCATCCCTTTGATGCAGTGCAGTTGTTCTGTCCCCTTAGCAGAAAAACACTCCCAAAGCATAATGTTACCACCTCCATGTTTGAGGGTTGGGATGGTGTTCTTGGGGTCATAGGCAGCATCCCTCTTCCTCAAAACATGGCCTGTTGAGTTGATGCCAAAGAGCTTGATTTTGGTCTCATCTGACCACAACACAATCACCCAGTTCTCCTCTGAATCATTCAGATGTTCATTGAGCAAACTTCGGATGGGCCTGCACATGTTCTTTCTTGAGCAGGGGGACTTTGTGGCACTGCAGGATTTCAGTTCTTCACGGCATAGTGTCTTAATTGTTTTCTTGGTGACTATGGTCCCAGCTGCCTTAAGATCATTGACAAGATCATCCCATTTAGTTCTGGGCTGATTCTTCACCGTTCTCATGATCATTAAAACTCCATGGGGTGAGATCTTGCATGGAGCCCCAGAGCGAGGGAGATTGACAGATTTATTGAGATATTTATTTCGTGTTTCTTCCATTTGCGAATAATCGCACCAACTGTTGTCACTTCACCAAGCTGCTTGCCGATGGTCTTGTAGCCCATTCCAGCCTTGTGTAGGTCTACAATCTTGTCCCTGACATCCTTGGACAGCTGTTTGTTTCTGGCCATGGTGGAGAGTTTGGAGTCTGATTCATTGATTGCTTCTGTGGACAGGTATCTTATATACAGGCAACAAGCTGAGATTAGAGTGCCGTTACCTGGGAGCCAGAAATCTTGCTGATTGATAGGGAATCAAATACTTATTTCACTCATTAAAATGCAAATCAATTTATAACGATTTTATTTATAACAGTCTCTCACTGTTAAAATAAACCTACCATTTCAATTATAGGCTGATCATTTCTTTGTCAGAACTGTTTATTTCTTTGGCAAACGTACAAAATAAGCAGGGAATCAAATAATTCTTTACCTCACTGTATGTGTGATATATACACTATCTTTTAGTGCCTCATACCAGGGGGCGCTACCAAGCTTCCCTGCCCCAACCATGTGCCAGCCTTTGACTGGGTCTAATGGCCAACTCTGATATGTGTGCCAAGTTTCAGTTTTTGAACATGTTAAGGGGTCCAAAATTCCCAGAAAATATAATACTCCGATAAATAAACAATAGGGCCTTTTGTAGTTTTAGTGCTTGGATCCTAATAATAATAATCCTTAGAAAAACAATATGGCCCTTTGCACTTTCAGTGCCTGGACACTAAATAAATACAGCTGCAAGCAGCAAATACAGGGTCAAGCCGATTGATGGCATTTAAGTAAATATTTGTGGAAATGAATAGAAGTTCAGATGAGAACAAACACAGAATGAACAACAAAAAACGTATTTCTAATCCAGGAATCCAAGAGGTTATAACTGTGTTTGTAGTATACATTTTATATATACCCCCCCAACACACTTGACCCGCTCCAGTTTGCATACCGTCCAAATCGCTCTACGGATGATGCAATTTCCTCCACCCTCCACCTGGCACTTACCCACCTAGAAAACAAAGACTCCTATGTTAGAATGCTGTTCATCGACTTCAGCTCAGCATTCAACACAATAATCCCACAACAGCTCACAAACAAACTAAACCTGCTGGGCCTGAACACCTCCCTCTGTAATTGGATCCTGGACTTCTTAACTGGAAGACCTCAGTCAGTCCGTGTCGGACGCAACACATTGAGCATTACCATACTGAGCAAAGGTGCCCCACAAGGCTGTGTGCTCAGCCCGCTGCTCCTCACGCAGCTGACTCACGACTGCACTGCCAAGTTCAGCTCCAACCACATCATTAAAACGATGAAACGTTCTACAGAGAGGAAGTGGCACAGCTGGCTGAATGGTGTGGCACAACCTGTCCCTCAATGTGAGCAAGACAAAGGAGGTTGTGATGGACTTCAGAAGAAACTCCGCTGACCACTCCCCACTGACCATCAACAACTCGACTGTGGATAGAGTCAGCAGCACCAAATTCCTGGGGGTGCACATAACAGAGGATCTCACCTGGACCACCAACACCATGTCACTCTCCAAGAAGGCACAACAGCGTCTTACACTTCTACAGGGGAACCATTGAGAGTGTGCTGACCAGCTGCATCACTGTCTGGTACGGGAATTGCAGTGTTGCTGACCGCAAGACCCTCCAGCGGACAGTGAACACAGCTGCAAAGATCATCCTCTCCCCTCCATTCTGGATATTTTTAATGCACGATGCTCCAGTAGAGCTACCATTATTGTGAAAGACTCCACCCATCCCTTTCACAGTCTCTTCCAGTTATTGCCATCAGGAAGATGGTTCTGGAGCATTAGAGCCCGCTCTGCAATGCTGCTCAACAGTTTGTTCCCTCAAGCTGTGAGAGCCCTCAATTCCAATCACTTCATCCCCTGTAAACCCCTATCCACAACCCTAGCCCCTGAAACCAAGACCCGAACCCCCCCACTCCACACACACCAAATTAAACTGTGGAAAACCTCAAAACACTGTACTCTCTCTATATGCACCAGACACTTTCTTATTAACATGCTGTTACAAGGACTCAATACGATTACACTAATGTTTACTGTGATTGCACTACGCATTATATTGCACTACTTGTTTACAAACCTCTAATACCTTGCACAAATATCTTGCACAACACTGTACAGCTTTATGTAAAATACTACAGTAAATAGCATTTAGTATAGTCTGTTTTTTAGTCAATGTGTTTAGTGAACTGTTGTATTGTCTGTCTTAGGTCATGTGTATAGCCAACTGTTTACATGTATAGTTGTATAGTATAGTTAGATGTTACATGTTATAGTACATGTTATGTATAGGTTTGTACAGGTTTAAAAAAGAAATAATTGCTCTTACGTTTATTGTATTGCTCTTAAGTTTATTGTTTATAGTTTATTGTTATAGTTTATTGTTTATTGTTTAGGCTATATTTATGTAGCACCGTGGTCCTGTGAGACACGACATTTCGTTCCACTGTAGGTCCACACATGTAGCGGAATGACAATAAAGCTCTACTACTACTACTATAAATAGTGAAATGTTGTATAAATGTTGGACACTTTATGTGCTTAGTGGTCACAATTTTTCTTTTGTGGTGGACGGGGTTAATGCATTTGAATTGTCATTACCCTCGTCTGAACACAGCTTTTGTGTAAAAAACAAAAACATTTTGGTGTTGCATTTAGGATACTAAATGCTCTCGCAAAATTCACAGACCAGATGGCTAAATGAGTGTGTAGTGTAAAATGTAGAGGACAGACATTTTGAAGTTCAATTTAACTATAAACAGCTCTACAAAATAAATAAATAACATTACAAAAACAAACACCAAATATAGCTGCAAGCAGCAATAATGGGGCCAAGCAGTAAGAAGGCACAATAAGTCAAGTAAGCATTGCTGACCATCAGAATAACTGCAGCAATTACACAGATACAGCCTCTAAAGAAAATCTATATGGCGGACAGGAAGTTTGCCCGAATATATCAAACTTGGTATCAATTTTCTCAGCATGACCTAAGGAATCTACAGTGACCATTCATAATTATAGGCAAAAATATAGGTGAAAATAACCCATTTCTATATCTCTGGACCAGTAGGTGGTGCTGTCACAAAATAGTGCCTACACACTCAGGTCATGCCTGTGATGACAAATACCTAGTTTCGTGTTAATTCACCAAAGCGTTGCCAAAATATTGCCTTATATTTATTATAGAGTGATCGCCGAACAATTTGTAGACAAAGTGAATGAGTACGGTGAGAGATATCAACAAGATTTCCATAACTTTTTTGTGGGTGTGCCTAGATGCTGTGAATTTCATGCAAATCGGAAAAACGCCGTAGGAGGAGTTAGAAATAGTAGTTTTTTTCAATACATTCAAAATTGCCAACAAGATGTAGCATTGACAAATTTGGTATTGTAGAACTTGGCATGAGCCACAGAATCTAAAAAAATACGTTGCATCACAATATATTATTGCAATCACATATAAGCAGCATTTTTGTAAACTATGTTATAACTTTTGACCATAAGGAGGCGCTGGGCTCAGATTTTGCAGGTCACCTCAGAATGCGTTGATGATGAACCATATAAAGTTTGGTAACAATTCGCAATTGCGTTTGTTAACACTGCAGTTTTATGACAATTGAAAATGGTTGACGCCCAATATGACCCACCATGGAACATCAGATATTGTTTGACTTGACATGCCTCAAGGAATCTAAAGAAACCACTTACATTATTACAGATCAAAGCATTTAAAAGTTATGAGCAAAAATAGCCATTTTTTTATTTCTGGACCAGTAGGTGGCGCTGTGACGAAACGGGGCATGCATCCTCAGTGCATGCCTGTGCACGTACCATATTTCGTGTCAATATACCAAAGCGTTGCGAAGATACAGCTTTGGTATAGCTTTCATATTCATTTTTGCGTGCTCTTTGTCGAATTCATTTACGAGCTATACGTGAACGGATTGACCGATCAAAAATCTTTTAATAACTTTTTGTCTAGGATGTGTGTAGATGATGCATACCACATTTGGTGCAAATCGGACAAAAGCCCTAGGGGGAATTCGAAAAAGTAGGTTTTTCAAATAATTTAAAATGGTGGAAAAAATTTTATGATGGAAAATGAAATCATAGGGTGCATTCAATTTAGCATAAGTCAAGGAATGAGAGTAAAAATTCTGTTTATATAATTTTGTTTCTAGCCCTTACGGTTCATAAGTTATGAGCACGAACGTAAGTCAAAGTTTGGACACTAGAGGGATTAATTTAGGTACTCCAAAATTGGTGTGGTTAATGTTCATACTGTGTGCCAAATTTCATAACTTTCCTATTTTCGGTTCTATGGGCTTCCATAGACTTCAAGAGCGGAAGAAGAAGAAGAAAACTGACGGTTTCAATGGGGTTCTTTGCCCCTTCTGGGCTTGACCCCTAAATATAGCTACAAGCAACAAAAATTGTTTAAAGAGTCTTGAAGAGAGAGAAGATTGCAAACTTCCATCCATGGTTCTTGAACTTAGATCTCAACTGATTGTTACTTTGATCTACTTTGTCCCAAAAGACAAAAGCAAATTGTAAAATTACCATAGCACACTGTGCTATTCACATATATAAACCCCATCAACATGCAAATATAAACCCCATCGACATGCAAGACACCACAAAGAAGACACTCAATGTGTCACAATATAAACAATATAATAATAAACAACCCACTGTCTAATTGTTGTGATCTTATGTTGTGATGAAAGAATATATTCTATCATTACATTATTATTTGACAGAATGTTTTTTATACAGTATGACTGGTCTTATGTTTATATTGGTTGTTAGAGTGAAGCATAAAATAAGGAAGTGATCTTATGGTAGACAATGGGAAATTTTTCTTCTTCAGAGTCATCTGTTCACTGTGGGCTTTCTGACAGCAGTACTGTTAAAAACCAAATCACAATGTCTTACTGCCAGTACATAAGTGAAATGATATCTATGTCAGAGGTTAAAAAATCTTTAAAAAATTTTTTTTTTCTTTAAAAAAATCTGTTGTTCTTTCCATTGTAACCACAGATTTCCCCAAAATACCATAGTCGATACGGTCAGAATCTGTTAAAAGTTAATCCAAAAATGAAAGTTCTCTCATGATTTCCACAAACTCATGCCACTATGATTTCTTTTCTTTAAAATTTATTAGATTTTTTTACCAGAATTTGTACCATACAATAAGAGTAAACAGAATCAATGACGATTCTTGCTATGTCTGTTTGGTTTTGTTATTGTGTTATATCTTTAATTTTGAAGTCACATTTTGTGGTTCGTGTTTATGGTTTTTGTAGTCTTTGATAATATCGAAACATAATGTAATGTTTACAATGTAAATATAAAGTTTATTTAAAGTAAATATAAAGTTTTATTAATATAAAGTTCAATTTGGTGCCTGCTCTGATTGGATGATGAGAGAAGAGAGTATTTAAACCGCAGCTGCACTCAAAGTGTTGTTGTTGGTGATGGCATGAGTGTGTGTAGCAGTTGTAAGTTATCTTCAACTCCAGAGTTGTTTGATGTGAGCCATGTAGTTTGGTGGCTCTGTATAACTTCTGTGGATCTGTATAACTCCGTATAACTAACTATTTGTGTCAATGCATTTTAATGGTAGAGTACTGTTTTCACTTTATAGATAAGACTTAAATGGAACAGTGATTTTTGAGTCACTTTATCCCTTTTGAGTCTTATCTATAGTGTGAAAACTTATCTAGAGTAAAAACAGTGAGTCAAAAGGACTCTACCTTTCTAGCCTTTTCTCAGTCCTCCACAGCAAGTTTGGTTGCTCATGTTTGGGATACAGAAAGCTGCATTACGACTTCTTTCACTTCAAGAGAAAGCACAATGATTGATCTGTCTACCTCCGAGGAGACAGATGTTTTTAACATTGAGGAGGTGAAAATCAAGGATTTTGCCACCTCATTTCCTTGCGTATAAGAAGCTGTTGGAGGTTATAATTTTGGCAGTAGCCAAAAGGCAGCATTGGTGGCCATGGAGAGGCATTTATGGCTAAACCTCCTGGGCATGAAGGAGAAGGATAAAACCTTCCTCCTTGATGCACCTCTTTTGCTTTCTGGTCTCTTCTGTCAGTGCTGTTGGTTCTGTTGTGAAGAGATTTCTGTGTTCCGTGGGGTTGCTGTCAGCTTGGGGGTTAAAAGCACTCTTGCCCAATGCCTTCGGTAAAGAAAATAGATCTGTGGGCTGTTATGCCAGGCTCAAGTCTCTAAGGGTAATCCCCTCTTACAATTATTTATAGAGCGCTTTTCAAAATGGCACATTCTTACAAAGCAGCTGTACAAATTAAAAACAAGAGTGAAATTAAAATGAAAATAAAAATGAAAATGAAAATAAAGATGAGCCCTTAGGGGGACCTATGGAGCAAGGCTACAGAATCCAATTTGGAATCCAGATTCAATGGGATGCTTTAAACTATAGTCTTTAGGGTTGAGAGTTGGAACTACCAGTGCATTCTCTCTTGAGGAATGGGGCCATAGAAAATATCCCTCCTCCCAAGAGAGAATCTGGGTTCTCTAGCTGGTACTTTATAGTTTCGAACTTGGGCGGAGTTAGGGGGGGCTGAGGGGGCACGATTTTGTCAGATATGAATAAAAAATGTTTCACATTGTCTCATTTTACTTGTATTATTTTATTATTTAAATGAGTAAATTATGGCTAAATTAATTTTAATCCTATGGTTTCGAAGAAGGACGGAAGACTTTCTGATTTTAGATCTGCGGCAACTGAAACGTTCTCTGAGGTGATTCAGGTTCAAGATGCTAACTATTCAGCTAATCGTGAGTCAGAACAGGTGCAAAGACTGGTTTGTCACATTAGATCTAGAAGACATTCTGGGGGTTGCAGCCATGATGCAAGCACAACTGTCTCAGACTCGTATCGAATCTATTCTGGCTACAGTTACCTGGAACAAACTAGGCCAAGCCATCACTGTAAAACTCTTTGAAAAAGTATTGGGGCTTTAGGCAGCTGCATCCAACGTGTTTCCACGGTACGAGAGACCCCTGCATTGGTGGCTCAGGACCAAGGGGTTTCCCTCAAGGGATACCTCTTGATAACCTCTTGCATTGATTAGGTTTTACAGCTCGATTGATTGATTGATTGATAAGGTCTTTCCTTAGTGGCCCACAATTCCTTCTTTGAACCCACAAATAGGAGCTTAAGGTAGGTAATTTTGGAGAGGCTAGCAATAGCAAGCTAGATTTGAAAGCATAATATCTCACCCTCATTTCAGAGTGCTGTCCAAAGCCATGCCTCTCCCAAAACACATGAATGCTGAAGATTTTCTGCGCAAGTAGGATGCATATATAGACCACATTACTTAGCAATTGCTATCAGTATTTGAAGAGACTTTCAACCAGCATAACTAAAAATGTTTCTGGAAAAATTACCTCTGGGTGAAAGAGGATTTGGTGGTAAGGAACAAACTAGGTTCTTCCATTCTGCCTTGTCAAAGTTGTCTTGCAATTGTCCTAGAATCCTTATTTTATGGCACTGGGCATTTGTTTGTGTCAGCCCAACAATATCCAATGCCAATGTAACAGACTTTCCTCCACTATGATAGTTAGTGAGGGGCCAAGTGTAGCATACTGTTTTAGGACACAACTTTGACTATCCAAATGCAGTTTTTATTAAATGCAATCCAAGGTCATAATCAATTAAACAAGCACAGAGTCGTAACACAGGTAATCAGTCCAAACATGGTCCAAGGGTAAACAAAGAGTAATCCAGAAAACACAGGCAATGGTCACAACACATAGAAACAGGGACACAGACAGAATGCTCAGAATTGCATTGTTACAACTAACAAGACTTCACAAAGATTGACTGCAATGACGTGGCTATATAGGGTGAGCTAAACAGGTTAGTCATGCATAGCTGAAAGCAATTACAAAGGATGGGGTGGAGCTGACAGAGCCAGGGGTCATAGAGTCCAGAATGAAGCTTGAAACCAGGGAGGAGACAGTGGTGACTAAAACCTTGGCAAAAGGTAAACCAGGACAGCCATCAAAGGCAGGCATCACAGGGCCTCTTGGGCATGGAAGGGAGCATAGAAGGCTCAAGGTCAATCATATTGGCTGTAGAAGGGAACACAAAAAGTTCAGGGATAACCTCCATGGTTGTGTCTGGGTTAAAAGGGAACTCAGGAATGACCTATGTGGTTGCATTAGAGCAGACAGGAAACTCAGGCATTAGACCTAGGAGGAAGTACATGGATGACCTCTGTGATTGTGTCAAGGCCGACAGGAAACTTGGGGGCAGCCCCATGGTCGCATCAGGGCAGACAGGTAACAACATGGGACAATGCTCAGGAGCAGACCCTTGAACTGAAACATGCTATGGAATGGACTTTTGAACTGGAGCAGGTTCAAGAGTGGATTCTCAGTAACAGGCTTTGGAGGAGCAGGAGAGCAGTGGACAGCCCAAGCACAAAAATTGGCTACCGCCATTACAGGGTGTGCTGAAGATAGGGAAACCACATCTGTGACTGCTAGTGCTGAAAGCTTTGGGATGCAAGCTTCTCTAGCTGAAATCAGTGGTGGGTCCACCAAACTGCAAAGCAGTTGGCATGGCATCCATGATGGCTGTAGGCTCTAGTGTGGCAATCATGATGGCTAAAGGCTCTGGCATAGTGGCCCTGATGGCTGGAGGCTGTGGCGTGGTGGTCCTGATGGTTGGAAACTCTGGCGTGGTGGCCCTGACAGCTGGAGCCTCTGGTGTGGTGGTTCTGTTGGCTAGAGGCTCTGGCATGGTGGCCAAAGTGTGGAGAGGCTCTGGAGTGGTGGCCATGTTATGAAAAGGTTGTGTCCTCCAAAAATAGATAGTATCCTCCTCGAATTTCCAAACCATGAAAGGGGGCCCTTAAATACAAAGCATGGTAAATCATGAGAAAACAAGTCTTTTAAAATCTGCATCTTTCCAACTTAAACAGTAGGTTTTTATATAGGTTTATGTATTGTTGGTTTAGTACCTTGGCGTAGGAAAACAAATTCCTCTACTAGATCTATATTGGTGAAGTCTTCTGTAACTTAATACTCCAGGACCCAATTGCAGACTTTATTATATGCAATCCAAGGTCATAATCTATTAAACGGGCACAGAGACTAAACACAAGTAATCAGTTCAAATATGAAACAAGGTTCATGGGCAAAACAAAGAGTAATCCAGAAAACACAGGCAATGGTCAAATGCACAGGAAAATAGGAACACAGAGAGAACATTCAGAACTACAGTGTTACAACTAACAAGACTTTGCAAAGATTGACTGCAATGACATGTGGCTATATAGGGCGAGCTACAAAGATTAATCATGCACAACTGAAAGCACTTACAGAGGATGGTGCCAGGCAAGAGATTCTGAGGAATGCAGTGTGAAATAACAGTCAGGGAGATGTGGGGATGTGGGGGTGCTGTCTGGTGAAGCACAAGGGCACTCTAGTTAATGGGTGTAACACCATGTAATAAAATTGGGGCCCCGGTGGGCCTTCTTGTATGCTTCTTGAGTCATTGTAAATACAAGTGCTATTGATAATATTGTGCATTATTTTCTTTCCAATCCAGTTTAAGCATTGTGCTGAATACGTCTAAACATAATACCAATTGGCATCACTCATCAATTATTTTTTTCTTTTGATTGGTGGGTTGTATTTTATGAATTAAATTGTAACAGCCTCTGTTGTTAATAAATAGCAAGCATACAGACTCTAAGAGCATTATATTGTCTTTGGGCATATGTGTGTGTGTACCCATGTGCAAGGATAATAGAAGACGTCTGTAAATAAAAAAAGATAATGTATATTCAGGGGTTTAATTTATTTATTTTTTAATACTTTAACACCACATGAGTATTTACGTACTTTTGATTATAATTGAATAAACAATTAAATTTCATTACATAAATGTTTAAATAAAAGGTTACACTTTATTTTAATTTCTTTATTTTAATTTTTAGTTTCTTCGTTTCAGTGTAATTTAACAAATACTGAGTAATATTAGTAAACATGCACTTACTATGGAGTTACTAGGGTTTGGTTTAGGGAACGAACAAGTATGACCATATTAGCCCAGTTTTGTCAACACTACACTGGCTGCCTATCAAGCATCGTATAAAGTTGAACATTTTGCTGATTACCTACAAGGCCCTGAATAATTCAGCTTCTTAATACCTAAGCAAACTCCTCTCCTATTACAGTCCTTCACATTCACTGCAATGTAAAAAAATTCTGGCCAAATGATAGTACCCAGAATTTCAAAAACAAGTGCTGGTGGTAGATCCTTTGCGTACTCGTCCCCCAAACTTTAGAATAGTCATCCCAGTGTTGTTCGAGAGGCAGATACATTATGCCAGTTTAAATCTAGATTAAAGATCCACCTCTTCTCTACACATAGTCCTATGAATTTATTACTCAAAACCCTTAAGAGATTATTAGGCTGCATTAATTAGGTAAACCGGAACCAGCGACACTTCCCACAAGAACAGATCTACTGGTTCCACGCTAAATCTGTCTGTCTCATATTTCCCCAATGTCCTTGTTATGACCTTTGATGGAAATTTTGTCTAGGAATTTAAAAGGAGTAACATTGAGATGACCAAAAGAAGAAGCTTGAAGTATACGTGGCAAGAGATACGCATGACATCAAATTAGCACCGCAAAAGATTTATTGCTCCCCAAAACCATAAATATTTACAAACATTTAAGAACACAAAATAATAAACAATAATAAATTTATATAACCAAGACAAACGGGAGAGGAACTGAAAGTTGCGCTAGAAAATCAAATAAATAAATATAACAAAAGGGTCCCCACTATCTCCACCCGGTCCTCTAAATAAGAAAACAAAAATATGAAAAAGAAATCTTCAGCGCAAATGCGCCCTAAACTTACTCTAACTAAAACTAAAAAATACACATTTAGCGCACTTAACTAAACTAGGGTGTCTAATACATGGAATAAAAATCCTGTGGGCAAGGTATGTATGTCACGTGACTTACTAGGCTGTTCCACGTCTCCCTTGTCTGCAAGTCAGCAATTACATCAGAAGTTTAGGTGGAGCATAAGCGGGCTAGAAGTATTAGACACAACGTTCGACATGAACGCAGGTGTCACAAATGGCAAAACTTTACACCAGACATTCCAACAAATCTCACGCTAGTCTCGTAAGCATTTACAATAGTAGTAACACAGACACACGAACACCGCAACACAGCCAGTGACACGCCAAGTCAAACACACTCCATCTTCCAGTTGCCGCTTCCATTTTAAAGGGCTCTAGGCAGATCGCGATTGGCAGAGATCACACCACGTCACAGGTGACCAACGATAATTGACAGCCAGATCAGCCAAGAGTTCCGAAGGTAGGCGGTACCTAGAAAACGCTTAAGTG
>JAZGTJ010002048.1:21291-46349 GCA_036877575.1 Botia almorhae
TGGCTGTTTGGGGGAACCGACCAACCGGCCCGCCGTGACGTCCTGCTGCAACTCTTTAACGGTTATCTGGAGATCTGCCACCCCTGCTGAGATACGATCCTTTTCCAGGGAATTGCGTTGAACTGTCATGTGTGTCGGAGGGGGTGCAACTCTGGCGCAGACAGAAGAGGGAATGATGGCAGCGGGACCCCGGGAGTATGACGGGCAGGGCAGGAGGAGCAGCTTACAGGAGGGTGAGTGGAGGTGCGGGAACACGGCCTGAAACCAACAAACAAAATGGGACAAAACCTCGACTAGACTAGACTTCAAGAACTACGACTGAGGTCAGGAAACTGGTTAAACCATGATGTTCTGACAACGACAGGAAAACACGAGGGAAATATAAAGGGTAAGTGATTAGTAGCGAACAGGTGTAGATGATGATAGAGATGAGAGACAGCTGGAACGAAAACGAGAGGGTGGGGCATGTGGGAGCATGTGACGAACTGTCAAACAAACCACGTGCTCCAACAAAAACATTTTTTTAATTGCAAAGACTGTTTTACGGTATGTGCAGTAATTATTAGAATGTGTTGTAGAAACCATCCTGCACATTCAAATGTAACTGTAATAAGCAGTAATAATTCAAAAGTATCTACAGTCAGAGCAGTGCATGAATGTTCCTCCCACGCCCTCCCAATGTTAGCAAGGAAATAGTGTCAAAGGGTTTATTTTTCGGAAAGCGTGGCAATAGACCGCTTCAGCCCCCGTCCTTCCTCTGGAGGAGAAAACATGCGTCTTTCCTCTTTCACTGGAGTTTATTACCTCTATCTAAACCACTGGGTCCATGATTCAAGAATTAGTAAGCCTTTACATGCGGGAGCTGGTTTATCTGGTCTACGTGTGTGTGTGAGAACTATAATAAGAATCTGTCCCGCCCCTTGCTGTTCCCTGCTCTCGCATGGAGTTCCTTTTTCTTCTACAAGACGAAGGAAGTGACCTACATAGCCACAACATCACTGTTTTATGCTGTAGTTTGCATTTCAGGTGAAGGTGTGTGAATAACAATGGCTTTCTATAAAGGCTGAGATGTTCTAAGGGAAACTCTCTGGGTTCTGCCAATTGTGGTTGTTCCCTTGTGGTTCTGTGGTTGTTCCATTATTAGTAGAGAAAAGCTTATGGTTGAGATATATTAATGGATTTTATTTATTAAAATAAAACAGATTGTGGGAATTTCAGAATTTGTTTGAGCTGTGTTTGTTTGAATTCCAAATATAATATATCAGTCTAGTAAGGAGAAGTGATATATATGGAACACAGCTGTTTAGGAAATCAGTTGGAAATCAGTACAAAACATATTTATAGATACACTGGAGAAATTATGAAATTTTACCAAATAATTTTTCAATATAATAATCATTTAATGACTAATAATATTAATTTAATAAGGTTTCTAACAATAGTAGGAAAAACTACATATGAAAAACAAGTTATTTTAAGTTACCATTAAAATGTAAAGCGATGCTTTAAAGGGTACGCTTGAGTAAAGTTGGTTGTGTTTTCCCTCCGACTCACTTGGCCATTAGCCATATTTAGTCCATACTGGTGGGAAACTCACACACTATCCACCAATTCCCAAAACCAAATTCAAGTAATACATTTTAAATTGGTTAGAATGGTGCTATGTGTGTGTATTAACTGTATATTTTATGTTCAGCTCATTGATTTCTGTCTGGCCATTTTGGCCTTCATTGAGAAGGCGACAGAAAGTAGAAAGCGTTATTGTCATGGCAACCAGATACGGGACAAAGCAGCCAATCAACTCAACAATGGAACAGAAACAGTTTCCTTTCTTTGTAAATAATGCTAGAGACGACAACGAGAAAAATATTGAGAATATTTAATTTCAAAGATGACAAGAAAACTGTGACATGTTTATATGTTTAGAGAATCGCCAAGACACTCCTCACACAACGAGCACACAACGATAACATATACATTACAGCTGCATATATTTATGCTGTTTAACAGTTCTAGTTATTGGTCCAGCAATCTGTTTTACTAATAATTAAGCCCATGTCTCTGTATACCATTTTAAAAATGTGTCAGCTCTCAAAACAATCCCATAAACCCCAGCAAGGGCACATTCCTCTAATCCTGTGTGTTCTAAACAACAGCCTGATTTCCATGTTCCAGCTTCTCTTTATTCCTGTGAATACATCTGCATATTTTTCACATTTCCGCACACACATGGTGCGTGTGCCACAGTGCTCTGTGTAACTTCATAACTCAAAAGGATTGCATGAATTTGAATACGAGATCTGTTAGTGCTAGAAACAAATGTGGGCACACAACCAACTGAACACCACCGGAGTCACTGTGTTAATTCCACATAATAAACAGGAAATTATGTTCATGGGAGCCATATGTGTTTCTCTCTCATACAACACACTTGAGACAAGCAGCTTAATAATTTTTCAGATCTTTGACATGTTCCGCACCATCTCGCTTTATATGCGAGATCAGCAGAACTTATGCAATAGTTATGTAAATGGCTTTTGGAAACCAGCTTTCACAACACTGTACTTAATCACAAAAATTTAAAAGACATTACATTTTTTCATAGCTGAGTTCGTATATGGCATATCTGCGCTGATCTATTTCTGTTCACTGGCACCTGAAGCATGGAAAATAGGCTTCTGGGACAGGTGACACTGTTGATGAGGTTGTTCTTTAACTTATTGCTTTGTAAAGCCAATGGCTGTACTATTAAAGGATGTTCAGATCTATTAAAAGTTCTGACGTTGCGCTGGAATTTTATACTAAATCAGCATTTTCTCAGATACAATAAAGTTGAATCCTGTGGGCATGCTGAGACAAAGAGTCTTAAGTTACAGGGGATATGTACGTATAACTATAATATTATAAACTGACTGAAGCCATAAACAGGATTATGGTGCGGTAAAGTGCATTGTTCTGGGGAAAGTAATCCAGATGTCCACATCTAGTTAAGTTTACTGATCGCAGTTACTGTAAATTTAAACAAAGATCACTATAATGTTGCTGTTACCTGGGTTCAAAATTCACATAACTTACCCTATACATATATATATATATGTACCATATACATGAATGACACCTATTATCCAGTGACTTTTCTGTTTTATTCTATTTCAAGTTATCTACTACATTTCTGAGCAACCAGAATAAAGTTTTTTTATCAGGTGGTGTCCAAAATATTATAGACACTTGGATGCTACCAACTAGCAACCAAAACTTCCTATCAACCACATTCTAGCCTGCTAGAAACTACTAAAATAACATTAGCAACTTCATATCAATCATAGCATTGCACAAAAACCAGCACGTAACCAGTTAAACATGATTTCTAACAGGTCAAAGCTGTTTATTGGTTGATAAATATGGCTTTAGTGGTGGATCCCCTGCACTACTGCTTGGTGGGATTGAATATGACCTGGTTAGACCTGATTGTGGAGTCAGATTATGGATCCCTGAACTGAAACCAAATTATGAAATTGTTGTTATTATTAATATTGTTATTATACAATACGAATATAGAGCTCATAAATTAATATGGTTAGCATAACTTTTGTGTGGTGTGGTTAAGTTTAAGAGTTTGGCCTCCCATACAGTATAAGTATGGCCTTAAGGAAGAGTTGGTCATAGAGAAGGGTTACTACTAAAGGTTGTCTGACATGCAGACGTGAGGGACTTTTTAAAGGTCAAGGACTGTGCATTCACTTTCCTATTTTATATAATTTATGGTACATCCAGTTTGCTGTGCTTGAGTTTGCTGGAGAGAGGTAGGACAGGGCAGTACAGCAGTGTAGTGTGGCTTTGTAGGGCTCTTCAGAGGGGTTTAACTGTTTTATCTGACAGGCAGCACTAAGAATGGACTACACTTTGTGCCTGCAGTGAAAATCATCCTGAGGCAAGTGTCCCTGGGGTGAGCATATGTGTGCAAGATAACACGTCATCCCACACTCTGTGTGTGTGATGGGATAGATGCTTTACTTTTCCAAAATACACAGAAAAAAACACCTCACACCAGCTGGAGAGAGCTTGACTAATGAATTCAATGTCTATGCAAAGTGGAAAGTAAGTGCTTATATTTTACTCATAAAAATTCTCCATTTTTTAAAATTCTCTAATATGAAAGAAAAATGTCAAAAAGACATCGATCATCAGTTAGATTGAGACACACTACAAATGTTTGCAAAAACTGCCATATAAATCATTACAAATATCATTTTAATAAGTATAATTATATAGTATATTATAAAGTATATTTATAGACAGATAAACATTATATAAAGCAGATTTACAAAGATCTAAAGATCACAATATAAAAATATCTGACATGGAATCTTTTAATGACATAGATGAGTCTTCTCAAAATTACATATAATGAATGTACAGATAACATACATAACTTGGGCCCTAATTTACTATGAAACCTTCTTAGTCACGTTCTATGTAACTCTATGCCCTGCTTATTTACTTTCTGTTGTATAAAAGCAACATCACAATGGTAACTGTGCTATTATGGCTATATATCAGAACACTGTGATGAGCCACAGTCTGATGTTCAACCAAATTATAGCTGTTCTGATACACAGCCATACCACATTCTTGATTGTGTGATATAGCTGTATTACATTGCTCTAATAACGTAATATTGTATATACGTTATCTGGAACGGAATGGAATATCTGGAACACAATGCTGGTGTAGCACAACACTGATGTGGTTTCAGAAAGTACAGAGGACTATACCACCTGAATTTACAAAGAAAATGCAGAATTATTAACACGCCACACAAGAGAAAATTTTATATATATGTTTTAGTGGGCACTTCAAATAGGGTGACAGTAAATCTGGCCGAAGAACCAGTTAAAAGCAATGCTGAAAAAGATTTTTTATATAAATTTTTATATAGATTTTTTTTATCTTTATATTTTGGCATCAATTTTGGATGAAACTAAGTAATTCTAGTAATACTGGGCGTATTAGTATTACTAGTAATACGAAGTTATTTTTTTCAATGACATTGTGTCCATTGTTCAGATGCACTATGCACTGCTAATTTTAAGTAGCCACACCCAAACATTCCGCCATTGGTTGATCTATAAAGGGACATGTTAGACATTTTTATCACTGATGAAAAAAAGCATTTTGACATCAGCTCAGAAAACACTTTAAAACACTTTACCCTTAATCAAATCAGATTTGATATAAGACTTTGAGAACAATTAACAAAATAACATAAAAGAATGGCAAACATTTAGAGGTGAGCTCATCTGAAAATGAATATAATGTGGAACAAGGAACGAGAGCAACATGGAATACTGGTGTGTTCAAGAATCTCTTGTTTAGTTGCAATACATCATTTAAGGGCTGCATTGAATGCACAAATGCATATCAAGAATTCATGCATCTATTGGCATTAATATTGCAAGATACCGCGCATAACACCAAGCTCATAGTGTCATCTATGAGAAGCACTTCACAGCATTATTTTGAACATTATAACTTTTAAAACATGTTTTGCTTTCACCAATATTGTGTGTCTCAGCCAGAGGGGACAGCTGGTTTTGCAGGCGCTGTAGACAAAAGAAAGAAGCGTCTTGATAACAGAGTACATGCAGGACTAATCACAATGAATCTACAGATTATTACAGAGATCGCAAGGGCTGTTCTGTCTTAATCTAAACTCCTGCAGCTCATGAGACACTCTCTCTCTCTAAACTGTGTCATCTATCACCTGCTGTATGGGTTTTCACCTCCTCTTCTTCTCTGCTTCTCTCAGTTTCTTCAGCAGGGTGACAGAATGTCGGAAGACTGGTAAATTATCAAGGTTCGAGCAGGGCTCTTTCTTCAAGGTGCTAATAACCAGCCCTTCTTTTCCTTTACCCCACTGCCTTCATTTCTCTCTTTTTCGACCTTTTTGTCTGTTCTTTATCGTTTCCACTGTTTCTTCTTCAGCCTGCTGCTAGTGGACGGTGCGGCACTCTCATTAAATTGGGCAATAATTATGTGAGAGACAATAGAAAGTGATTGCGCCGCCCACTCCAAGCCTTTAGCTGCAGAGAAGGAGTTAATTTCACACAGCATGCTTTAATGAAAGAAAACAGAAAGGTAAAAAACAGAAAGGAGTGTGTTTGTGTGTGTGGAGTGCAGATGAATACACACATCAGGTGTGAGGTTCATGTATTGATGTTTCATTCTTTACTGCTGGTTTATTAATATCTCTATATATTAAATGTGATTATCACACTCATAAGCATGGCATGATGATGTTTTTGTTTAGTATAAGGTGAAAATACAACATTTGTTTCAGCCAATAAGGTTTGCAATACCTGCAAAGACCTGTATGTTAGCGTTCACATTAATTTCAATGGCAGTCACTCGGCTGGCATGAAAATCTACCATCTTTGCCCACAGGAACCATTCGTGCTTTTGAGCCAATCACCTTGTTATGTGACTAATCACCATATGAACTAACTAGCCAAACCTTGAACCCCTTAAAGCTGCAATCTATAACTTTTGCCTCTTTATCGTCATCTCTGTTTTAAACTAAATGTTTATTTATGCATGTTAAAGTCAAACTGACATTTTACGCGAAATCCGACCTGGCAGCTTAAATTATAAATCATTGTTATAAACTATTTTGAACAATGATCTGTTATGTACTTGCTCAATAGCTGTTCAAATGTTTTTGTTTATTTTAACTGGATTGCAGCTTTAAATCTGTTTATACATTTATTCTAGATAAATTGATTTTATCTGCCAGAAACTGCCAGATTTGTCAATTAGGGACAGACACATACATACAAGTACAAAAACAGACATGAAACACATGAAACACATGAACACATGAAATAGTGCTTATGCAGCTAGAAGCATTTGTTCACATACTGTTGTAGAGTGCTGTGGTTCGGCTATAAATCTGTAAACCAGTAAGAAATAACAAGAACCCGTTAGAATAAATTAAGCAAACATCTGTGTAACATGTATTCAACTCCCTTTTCATTTAAGAAAGAGGAAAGCAAACTAATCTTGTGCTGCTGTATTGATAAAAACCCACATTAAGATTTGTTTTATCTCTTTTAGAGGGTTATTTGAGGCAATCTACCTCTAATGAATCTAATTAGAACAATCTAGCAAAGAACTAAAGCTTTCTATATTGCACCACAAGTTCTTTATTAGACACATGCAAGATTTTGTAATTGCATTATCATTTGCCAAATTAATTATGAGCCCATTTAAATATAATTTTACTAAATATCATTATTATCCCTCCTGGGGTCAGGCAGAGTGCTGGAGCCCATCCAGGCTCTCTCAGGAAAACACCCTAGACAGGTGGCCAGTCACACAGATGAACACATGCTTACTCACACATACTGAATGGGCAATTTTCTCCAATTCAACCTGTTTGGCATGTCTTTGAACTGTGGAGGAAACAGGAGAACCCAGGGAAAACCCACAGCAACACGGAGAACATGAAAACTCTGCACAAAAAGGCACCCGGTCAGCCAGAGACCTTATTTCTGTGAGGCGATAGTTCACCCTCTATTAAAATATCTCTAAATAAAGTACTTTTTCAGCAGAATACAGTGAGGATAAAAATTTGTTGATCCCCTGCAGATTTTGTACCTTTGCTCACTGACAAAGAAATGAACAGTCTATAATTTTAATAGTAGGTTTATTTTAACAGTGAGAGACAGAATAACAACAAAACAATCCAGAAAAACGCTTTTAAAAAAAGTTATAAATTGATTTACATTTTAATGAGTGAAATAAGTATTTTATCCCCTATCAATCAGCAAGATTTCTGGCTCCCAGGTGTCTTTTATACTCTCTTAAAGG
Source organism: Botia almorhae (assembly GCA_036877575.1). NCBI lineage: Eukaryota > Metazoa > Chordata > Actinopteri > Cypriniformes > Botiidae > Botia > Botia almorhae. The sequence goes on from JAZGTJ010002048.1 coordinate 29,161, forward strand.
GAGTGCTCCTAATCTGAGCTTGTTAACTGTATAAAAGACACACCAGCTCTGCAAAGTCCCCTGCTCAGGAAAGCCTGTGTACAGGCCCGTCTAAAGCTTACCAATGAACATCTGAATGATTCAGAGGAGAACTGGGTGAACATGTTGTGGTCAGATGAGACCAAAATCGAGCTCTTTGGCATCAACTCATCTCTTTGTGTTTGGAGGAGGAGGAATGCTGCCTATGACCACAAGAATACTATCCCCACCGTCAAACACGGAGGTGGAAACATTATGCTTTGGAGGTGTTTTTCTGCTAAAGAGACAGGACAACTGCACTGCATCAAAGGGATGATGGGGCCATGTACCGTCAAATCTTGGGTGAGAACCTCCTTCCCTTAGCCAGGGCATTTAAAATGGGTCATGGATGGGTATTCCAGCATGACAGTGACCCAAAACACACGGCCAAGGCAACAAAGGAGTGGCTCAGGAAGAAGCACAGCCAGTCTCCAGACCTTTATCCCATAGAAAATCTGTGGAGGGAGCTGAAGGTTAGAGTTGCCAAAAGTCAGCCTCAAAACCCTAATGACTTGGAGAGGATCTCACTCCTGAGATGTGTGCAAACCTGGTGGCCAACTACAAGAATTGTCTGACCTCTGTGATTGCCAACAAGGGTTTTGCCACCAAGTACTAAGTCATGTTTTACAAAGGGGTCAAATACTTATTTCACTCTTTAAAATGCAAATCAATTTATAACTTTTTTCTGGGTTGTCTTGTTGTTATTCTGTCTCACTGTTAAAATAAACCTACCATTAAAATTATAGACTGATCATTTCTGTACATTTGTCAGTGGGCAAACGTACAAAATCAGCAGGGGATCAAATAATTTTTTCCCTTACTGTATTTATTTACAAAGTTTTCTATTGACTTTTAAATATTCCAATTAAAGAGTAACTTTATTATTATTATTATTATTATATTATTATAGTATAAACCTAGTATACCTAATCAGTCTTATACATTTCACACATATTATTTGCAATTATACCATTAACATGTCTGACATTTGTTCTGTTTTATTATTATTATTATTATTCTTTTTTATATGTAAAGCTGCTTTGAAGCAATGTAACATTGTAAAAAGTGCTATATAAATAAAATGTTATTGAAAACTGAATAATATATAACAATTAAAGAATAAGGTGCAAACATTCTCACAGAAAACATGTTTCCATCTCTGGTAGCAATTAATTAAGGAAATAAGCTTTCCTGTAGCTCAGTGGTTAGAGCATGGTGTTAACAACGCCAAGATCATGGGTTCGATCCCAGGGATTGCACATACTCAATGTATAATGATCAATGTGTAGTATAATGCAATGTAAGTCGCTTTGGATAAAAGCGTCTGCCAAATGCCTAAATGTAAATGTAAATGTAAATTTATAAGAGGAAGGAGCTTTGTATGCGTACAGGTATAATGTCCAATTGAGCATCATTCATTTGTACTGTAGTAATGACTCTCACATGCTGTATTCTCATGCTTTTCTACAGTGTGCTATAAGATGCATCAACTCTAACTAATCTTTGCTAAAATACAGAATCTATTTTATCAGATTATAATGTCTGATGGATAAAACAGCATGCTTGGTTGTAGCAGAAGCACACTGATGTTGTGTGGGAGGTGGCCAGAAACCACAGCATTGCCTGAAATGCAGAAGACCAAAGGGTCACTGCCGAGGAAATTTTTAAAGATTAAGGAGAGTTTCAGAGTGCAATGATAGGACAAAAACGATGGCATGGACTTAATTCAAACCTGTCAATTCTGCGTTTTTATTACAGTTTTTATTTTATAACACTTCTATTTTATTTGAAAATGGGTTCCATTGAATTTTGATAAATCACATGCAGTAATGCCCATTGTAAGGAAGACTGTGAGGCATTAGGATCCATATGCAATATATATATTTTAATGTCGTAGTCGAACAGGCAAAGGTCATACACAGGCAAACAATGTAAGAGGCAATCCAAAATCGTTAACTTAACATAGGCAGAGATCAGTGGCAGGCAGCAGACAAACAATAAATCGTAAAGCAGGAAACTAGGTCGGGGCAGGCAGAATAGTTTCAGTAATCACAAGGCAGTCCGGGTAATACTGTGTGGATGAGTTTCAGGTGTTGCTGGAGGAAGTAATCAGAGAGGCATGATGCATGTTGGGAAATGTAGTTCCAGGGTTCCGCTAATACTCCGGTGACGGTTCCCGCTGATGACCCAGAGAAGAGGCTGGAGCCTCCACCGTAACACCCATAATGAAAGAATGAAATTTTTTTGGGAATTTTTAGAAATTGATGAAAAGGGGTGGTTACACATTTTTTACCAGTTCACTTTAGATGTTTAACCAACTAAAAGTAACTTTGCAATTTGTCAGCTGACTCATTTATTTGCAGCTACATGTCAATAGAATATTAGTAGACTTAGGTTAGGGTTAAGGGTAAGAGTTAAATAACTGGACATGTACTTGCAAAGTTACTTACAGACAATAGAATGTCTGTTGAGAGACAATCAAAATAAAGTGCAAGCAGATATTAATCAGTCCACTAATACAATGAATGGTAGTTGACAACTAGTTGCAAAGTTGTACTTGTAGTTACTTGAAGTACTCTACAACTTTTAGTTAGTGGAATGTCTAAAAAGGACTATGGAAGAAAGTGTTACCAAAGGTTTTTTTTGTGATTTTGAATGTCTAGGGATCGTGAGAAGGATTTCTATTTTACAGCTGCCTGACCACAGGGAGAACCGTACAGATGTATCCACTCTGGAGGGGATGGATGGGCAGAGTTTTGGGAGTAGTTGGAGGAGTTAAGATCTATTGATTCCTCCCTGTTTTTTATTCCCTGTTCTTTTATTCTCTGTTTATTCTCTCTTTTTTTATTCTCATGGGAAGAATTTCCAAAGTCAATGTCAATGATCAGCATTGTGACAAATGTTCAGATTGTTTAGACTGGAGAAGGACAAGCTGATAGACAACAGTCATGGCCATAATGGAGTGGGCTGCTGTGGGTGGAGTCTATTGTGGGTGGAGTGAAGGTCTTGCGTTGATGTGTCATGAGTCGCGACCAGCCATTTAAAGTCCCTCATGATGGCAGGAGTTAGTGCAAAAGGTCAGTAATCATAAAAGTTACTGGTGACATCACAGGGTCAGGGTTAATTCCAGCAGTCTTGAAGCTTGGGGGTAAACCTGTTTCAGTGAGATACATGCAGTAATTTATAGAAACACACAATTCTTCAACAACACTCTCTTTATAGTCTTCATGTTAATCTCTGAAGACCTGTAATGTTAACATTTAGTAGACTATCCTTTTTTGCAGCTGGATTGATGTTGAATGTTTAACACAATGTGTGGATGTCATTGAACAAGTCCAGTAGGGAGTGGTCACCATGGAGAAAACACAAATAGGAACTAAATCTCCTACATGAGTGAATTGAGATAAAACATAAGATGTTGTTATATAGAGGCAGCTGAAAGAGGTCAGGAAAAGACAGGGAAACGGGTTTGGTATGATAATATGGTATAGGCTGGAACTGAACCCAGTGGCTTCTTATTGAGAACCTGCAAGTGTAACACAATGCTAATCCTAATCCTAATTTCAGTAACATTTAAGGTGGGTTTTAAAAAAGATCAATAGTCATTAGTTTGTGTCATTGTTTTAAAACAAATAAAAAAAGGACTAGAAGTTGGATGTTCATAAAACATGTATTACTATAAGCATTTCTAACATGCTTTAACATTAAGGAACATGATAATGCAAAAAATAATAAAAAACAACAACTAATAAGACAAAATTTATTTTAAATGAGATTCTATATCACCAACTATATTATATATTCTGTATCAACAGCTATATATACAGTGGGTAACATTAACCATTAGACTATTGTACTGTAGTGAGTAGTTTCTCAGCCACAATAGTGACAGAATACAGTTCATCTCCTTTCAGTATTTATTTATTTTTGTGCTTGTAATCAGCATAGGGAATAACCAACTCTTGAGCAGAATATTACCTTCTCTTGAAAAAGAATATCTTTTGTCATCATCATAAATTTTATTTTCATCTTAATAATCTACTTCATCATAATGATCAATCGCCATAATCAAAGTAATTACAGTTAAAAAGAAGCCAGGAACATGAAATGCTTTCTGTTTAAAAAAGAATCATCTTAATTTTCCACATCTGATGAGCATGTAGTCAATAAACTCTGTTTACTGCTAAACCCTTTGACTTGTTTGTGTTGTGTTTGTCAGTATGTCTTCAGGCCCTCTACAGTAAGGAGACGTGAACTAAAACAGACAGCAGCTTTTCCTGGCAGTAAACGAGAAGCTGTGGAAAGGGAGCTAGTCTACCTTTGACTGCCACTCTGAGTGCTGGTGTCCAGTCTAGGGTTCATTACTGCAGGGGTCACAGGGGCATGCTGCATATCCCTGCGCTGGGGGTTCTGTGCTGGGGGTTCTGTGACAACATCAACTGTACAGAGCACATTTATGAGGGGTGAGCACAGAACCTAGAAACTAATTATTGCTTTTCACTAACATCATGTTAGGCATCGGCACCATACAGCCGTCCGTAGCATGAGAGTATGAGAGCACTGTGCACATGGACATGCCAGACTGTTCCACAAAAAAATGTGGAACAAAGCAAAAAAAATATTTTATTTTTATGATGATTCTGTCTCTATTATGAAGTATTAACAAATGTACAGTCTCATGATGAGTGGGTGTATGCATAGTCTGGACGTTTTAGAGAAGTTCATGAGTTGAGTAAGATCAGACAGAGTTCAGTTTAACTGAAAATAAACATTGAGGGATTCTAATTGGCTCAGCAGGCATAAGATGTTATTTTGGATAAACCACAAGGATGCATAGAACCGGACTGGAAAACAGATAAAGGGAACAGTACCCCAAAATAAGAAACTTCCAGCAAGGTGTACGTGACCTAGGGGGTAATATAGTGAGACTACACGGAAGAATAGGTATGCATTCATCAATGGCTTTGTGTGATCAAGCATGAATGTATCAAATGTTGTATACTGTCTGAGTACAACTCTTCAATAAATTTTAATTTGGTTAAACTGCTCCTTCGACTGGACATCTCACTCTCTCCAAATCCACAACAATAACCATCCATTTTCCTGTTCTGTCTGATGAAACGCTTTAATTGGATGATGCTGAGAGCCTGCAAAGTGCTGTGTGTTTACTCAGCTGCATCAGAGCAAACAAACAAACACAGGCCAACCAAAGAACATGGCAACCGAAAACACATTTTGTGCAGGGGCGACACAACCTTACTACAAAAATTATAGAATTATAATTGTATGATTTAAAACTAAATTATTAACTCTTTTGATGATGATTATCATTAAAAACTATTATTTTAGGATGTTTAAGGGTTTAACTTATTGTATCTTTGACATACTGTGTTGGCATACATACAACAAGGTAGAGTGCTTTGAATGTGGTTCTTCTTACAATGAATAATCCATAGCTTTATTCTCCAGTCCATTGATGTCCATACAAAAATATGATTATTTATTCAATCTGATTAAAAAATATCTTGCTTGCAATTATGCAATGACAGTGCAATGACACATATGCTACGTCTTGCGTCTTAAAATGGCGTGACCTCGAGAACAAGTTTTGTTCAGAATATTTGAATCAGATTCAAGCGATCTGGCGGGACTTATTTTAGTCACTATGCTCCAAAAATTTGGAACTGTCTTCCAAATGAAGTTAGAGAGTCCAGTAGTATCCATGTCGTTAAAAAGCGTGTTAAGACATACCTCTTTAAAGTTGCTTATGAGCATAATAGCCTGTGAAGTGTGTGCAATTTGCATGTTTTTATTTGACTTATTTTTAATGCTTAGATTGCTTATACTTTTTTTTCTTTTTTCTGTGTATTTATGTATTTGTTTTATTTTTACATTTTATTTTGATTTGCTTATATTTGTTAAATTATTTAAAGCTTTAATTATCTTATATTTATGTTTTTATGTTTGTTTCATGCCTGTGAAGCACTTTGAGTTGCATTTATGTATGAAAAGTGCTATACAAATAAAATTATTATTATTATTATTATTCCAGTTCTTAGGTATGTATAAATAGTACTTTCATAACCTGCAATTGGATTGAATTCAGTTGGATCGATGACAATGTGTGCATGTAAACATAGCTATTGACTTGACCATTTCATCTACATTAGTCATAACACTATATATCACTGTGAAATTTTATGTCACTGTTTTTTTCCATCAGAAATGGAAAAACAGACATTTTTTCTAGAAAGTGTGAAGGAAGGTTTACCTCAAAGCAGTTTTAAACAGCACTTAGGGACTGCCCACAGTTTGATGCATGTTGCCTACGAAATTTATCTCGTAAGTTCTAATCTGTGCTGGGCTACTACTAAACTCAATTTCCACAAGTGAAAACATTGCAGATTTTTAATGAACTACAATCAGTCTTTTCTCTATTGTATTTTTCATAATGTTTTCTTGTGTTTTCTGTACACTTGTTTGTGAAGAGTGCTCTATCTATTTGTTCACGCTGGTTATTATTGTGATCTAATATCCTTATTTTTATCCTTATTTTTACCTTTTTTATCTTATTTTACTATTTTACTTTAAATCTTAAATATTTTTAGACTTAAAATTTTTCTACTTTGTTGTTTCTGTAAGACGGTCGTAAAAAGCATTTCACTGCATGTTGTACTGTGTATGATTTTGCATGTGACAAATAAAATTTGAATTTTTGAATTTTTTTTAATATAGCTCTGGTAACTCCACCCCTTAATAGCACATAAAAAACACAAAATAGATATGTTTGCCGTGAGATCAGGTTGTGATGAGCATCATTAGATTTGATTGCATGGCACACAACCCAGCCTGAAAAGTTTATAATTGTTTGAAATACTTTAGGTCTGATATTTTGTAACATGATGGTAAAACGTTGAACTTATTTTAGTATGTTGTTAATCATTTAACAATCTAATATGATTTTAGCATGTTTTAGCATGATGATAAAATATTTTCTACATGAAGCTAACACATTTTAACATGACGTTAACATGTTTTAACATTAATTAGCATGACACAAGGACATTGTTGCATGAAACTAAATATTTTAACATGATGCTAACACATTTTAACATGATGTTTTAGCATTAATTAGCATGATGTTAGCACACTATGGCATGATGGTACCTGGGGTGGTTGCTAAGGTGTTGCTATGCAGTTGCTGTGGTTGAATAATGAATAAAATCAGGGAGAAGTTGTGATACAGTGATAATGCAATTCAAAACAATTTACACGTCACAAAAAAAATGTGAAAAAAAATTTGAAAAAAAAGAGTGGCACTTGCCATGGCAAAACTTGGGTCAGAATATTTCAATGATGGTAACATGTTTAAACACGATGCTAACATTGTTAAACATGTTTCTAACAAGCTTTAGCTTGATGCTAATATGATTTAACATGATGTTAGCATCTTTTAGCATGAATTTACACAAAGCTAGCATAATGCTAGCATGTTGTAACATGAGTTTGCATGATGCTAGTATGATTTAACATGACACTAGCATGATTTAACATGAAAGATATATTTAAATATGGCTTTTTCATGATTTTATGCTGTTGCAAGGATGCTCTTAATGGTTGCTAAGGTGTGGCAAGGAAGTTTTTTTTAGGGCAATACCTAAAGCCCATTGACAATCCAAATCCAAGTCAAATAAGACCACCCTTATGTCTCTACAACTGAGATATGGCTTATTTATTTCATTGCATGATTGCTGGGGTATGGCTAGGCCGTTAACAGAGTAAAACTAATAGACAGATGTGTGTCTGAATTGAAAGTGCCAACTCCTATGTCCCTTCTGGTGCTGAGATACAACAATGTGAGGTTGCTAGGGTGATATAAATGGTTTCTAGGGTGTAACTAGGAACTTGCCAGGGCAGTACCTAAAGCCCACTGTAAGCCCGAGTCAAATAAGCCTACCCACATATTTCTACATTGTTTCAATGCTGAGATATTGCTAGGGTGTAGCTAGACAGATATATGTGTGAATTAAAAGAGCAAACTCCCATGTCTCTGTGATGTTCTGGTGCTGAATTTTGTCCAGAAAAAGTAAAAAAGTAGTAGTATGAAAGAGAGTAACAGTGATGTCTTGCTTTATAAACACCACTAATTATCACATGAAATAGATTTTAGGGGTGAAGTTCTACAAATACAATATCAGCCAATTGGAGATTCACTCTCCTTACCACAATTTACTATGAGTAGAGGTTAAACAAGTGCATTTGGAATTAAAACAATTAACTCTGAGAAAATTAACAAAACAAGATACAAAGAACAGTAATCACACACCTTGCTCAGCTCACCAAAGGGAGCTAATAGCGTTAGAGGTATCGAGAGCATATTAACCTTCATGCTATGTCATGTTGTTTTGCACTGAGCTGCATTATGACACCAAATGTTACGTCTAATAAAGTATGAAATAAACTGAAGTTTTGTAAGAGTAAACTTTTTAAACGTAAGCCTCTAGTCTTGACTTTTGATGATAAGCTCTGATGACCATGAAGTCTGGTCCCTGTTGCTGTTTATATTTAGACCAAGAACCTCCCAATAGACCAAACGTGATCATATGATGGACAAGTAAAGCAACCAACTTTTTTTGTATGTTTTGTTTTTTAATGATGTTGTGGAGTGCTCAGTCCCAAATCTTTAATTACATCAACATTTTTTTCCAATAACATAAACAGGCATTTAAATAGTCAAATAATTACACTGTTTAACTACTGTATGACAGATGAGTGAGAAAAGTGTTCTGGTTGAGGTGGCTAAGATCCCAGAATCCAGAAATGGTAACCTGCTTTATTTAAATCAGGTGAACCAGGCCAGTGATTTATAGGATTGAGATGCATGGATCTAGTAGGTAAATTTAGATGCTCTGGGTTAAAAACCTCCACCCACAGAGACACATGCACAAAGACAGTTGCCAGGGGTAATGCTAAAAGAATATTGTCACATTTCTCTCTGAAATTCCTTATTGTGTTTTTCCTAATCCATTCAAGCCTATAAATAAAAAATTGGCATTTCATAATTAGATAAGTATTTATGAAATCAAACCTGTCTGTCTGATCCTTTTCAAATAGTTTGTGTAGCACAGAAAATTGGTATAGTTTGACACTAATGTTGCAACTCATAACTTCAAAATTTATACTTCAAAAATTTGGTCAGGCATTTGCATATAGTTGTAAAAATCACAAGCCTTGGAACATTCCAGTTTTCTGTTTCACCTAAACAATGCATGACATAAGCACTGTTGACAAAAGACAAGAGAAGAGGTATATAACGCTAACCGACATGACAAGAGATGGCACAGGAACTAAATTAAAATGAAATTAAAATGAAAATAAATATAAAACTGACAAAACCTGTTAGTAACTGTTACTGTTACGTGTCAGGACTCTTATTTTGAAGTTTTTGGTTTGTGTCTGGTTTTCACTGTTTTCACGCACTTCCTGTTTGTAATCATCATCACCTGTTCACCGTTTATTAGCTGTGCTATTTAAGTTCCCTGGTTCTGTGTTAAAATTGTCGGTTATTGTTGTATATTGCCTTGATCTTGGCTTGCCTTGGGTCGCCTTTTGTTCCTGTATCTTGGATTATCTTTTGTATCAAGCTGCTGTTGCATTTGTTGTTACCCTCACCACATATACGGTTAGTGTTTGTTTGTTTTTGTTTATTAAATACCTTTTGTTATCTAGTTTCTGCATCTTGTTCGTTTTTGCCCCGCTAACACTACACCGTAACAGTTACAGTCTTGAAAGGAGGGGAAGATTTAATAAAGATTAAACATTATAGATAACTGACTGCAATGCATGGCAGTTCACAACAACCAAAGGTTCCAGGTCTCGCTTTTAGAGCCAGGAACAACCAGACAGCCAAACCAAGAGTTTGAGTTTGTGATCAGTCATTTGGCTGTGCCAGCTGGCCTGTTTCTCACTACTGCTTTCTGAGCTTCATTCAGGTGTTCTTGAACCTGCAGCTGTACACCCATACTTTTAAGTACTTTACATGCTCTGTCACTAAGCAGTGTGAAACAATTTGTTTCTCTATGCTTTCTTGCAATGTGGAGATGACCCTGAATCTGTCTTCTGAACAAGAGCAATTTAAACAAGGTTATACTGATGGTCAACATAATGTATCCAGGTTGACCTGTGTTTGTCTGTTGAGGCATGTAATGGACACACCAGCTATTCAGTTATTTACCCAGGTTTTGAGGATTGATGATTTAGATCATGTATCAAATGATCTAGGTCTTTTCCTTTAGTATGTTACCAGAGGCTATTTCCACTATCGTAAGACATTTGTGTACTTAACCAGCCAACCCTGTCATGAGCGCATGGAGAAGAACCCAGTTGCAGACAGCGATTCACAAAAAAAACACTTTAATTATAAACAAAAAGCAAACCCCCACAAGGGGGTGGACGGGTAAATGGAAAGGTAAATGGAAAAACCAATACACAGACGTGAAAAACTAAAACAAGGCCACGATACAAAAACAGAAATAACTTTAATGAAGGGTAACATTAACACAGAACGTGGACGACACTGACGAAAGCAACAAACGAGGAACATGAACAAACCAACGAGAACCAGGAACAGAGCACGACCCGACCAGAAACACGGATGAAATGCCAAGGAGACACAGAGGAAGCACGAATGAAACATGGAAGACAAACCAGCATGGGACAGCAGAGACGATGGCATTAAATACGACAGAGAACGATGAAAAACAGGTGTGATATTCATTAAACAAAACATGCTTCTGAAGAAATGTAAAAAATAGAGGTGAGTCTCACAGAAAACTAACTTTTAGTCTAGAATAAAGGAATAAAAACATGCTCAATACGAAAAAAACACCAGCAGCACAGGTCAGCATTGAAGAGCTCATTTTTATCTATAGTGCCATACAATATACAATGAATATGCACCACGAAGAGAAATGCAGAGGTGGCTGCCATCTACGCTCAGCATGGAAGAAACATAGCACCGCCATTGAGGAGGGATGTGCCTTTTATAGGAGAATGCCCTAACCCCTAAAATGAGTGAAAACCTGCACCACCTGGAAAACAGCAGCAGAAACAGCAGCAACTCCATCATAGAGAAACCCTCTCACGTAACAATGGCCAAATTAGTCAAGAGAATTCCAATAAAATAAAAATAAACGACATTTATTTTCATTTTAAAAGTTCAATGTTAGTCCAGTCAAGTTTCAATAAACCACCAGTTCAGGAAATGATTAATCCTAAACAAATTACCAAACCCCTCCATCAGGATCCTGTAATTTTTTTCACCTCTTTTCGTTTGATCAAAGGGGATATCTGCAGGCAGCTCCAGTCATAAATTATTTTTTAAAAATAGATATCATGTGGGGTATGATAAAAAAGCTGTAGAAAATGTTTTACACCATTTTAAAAGGATTTCACTTCAATGGCTGTTAAAAATTGCAGGCATTGATAAATGTTAAATTTAAATATGCACATTTTATATTGTTATGGGCACATTAATAAGATGCTAAGTGAATTTCAACAGAAGAAAACAAGGTAAGCATCTGTGATTTAGAACGGCAGTTTGCATTTTTATGTCTGAGGTGCATGTCACCTGGATACGCATCAGCTTATCCTACAACACAAGCAGATGTGGTCATGTAATCAGATATGAAACACACTTATGTAGGGTTTTCATATTTTATGGGGACATTTCAAACTTAATGGTTTATATGCTGTACAAACTGTATATTCTATCTCTCTACATTAACCCTACCACTAAACCCAACCCTCACTGAAAACTTTCTGTTAAAAAAAGATCATTTTGTATGATTTATAAGCTTTTTTCCTCATGGGGACCTAAAAAAGTCCCCACAAGGTCAAGATATACTGGTTTTCCTACACTTGAGTGGACATTTGGTCGCCATAATGTAGGGAATACTAGGACCACACAAATCTATCTATCTTTCTATCTATCTATCTAAATGAGGACATTCCCTATTATTTGTATACACAGCTAGTTATTAACAATATAATCTAACCCACACTCTAACCCTGACAGAATACTATTTGAATTTTTAAAATTTAAAATAACCTTCATTTACTATATTTTATAGTGTTTTTACATATAAGGGTGTCCCCAAAAGGAGGTTTGGTTCAGATTTTGCTCACATTTGAGTACAAATTTGTTCTAATGCTTTAATGTACAACCTGTCACTGGCATCAGAACTATTCCCACTTGTAAAAGTAGCTTTGTAGACTAGGCTTTTTGGTTCTTTGGGCAAAATGTCAAACGCTTTCTCCCTTTGAAAATCACTTTGGATAAAAGCGTATTCTAAATGAACAAAAGTAAATGTAAATTTGTTCCCAGCAAATGCTTACTCCCCCCCTCCACACACACACACACACACACACACACACACACGCACACACACATTGAGTCAGATTACTAACAGCTCAGAGGCGTAAAAAAGAATTAGGCTTATGCTATTTCTATTCTCTCTTTTTGAATTATGAAAAATTATGAATCTTTAATTTAGCTAACAGTAGAACATTATTGTTCTGTGGGCTACACATATCTATAAAATACATTATATTTAGAAATCTATAAAATAAGCAATAAACACTTTTTATAAGGAAAGTAAGTCTGTATTTGATAATTTTTTTCAACAGTCTGAAAACAAAAAAGAAAGCACATTTTTCGTTTGTCATTTATGGGTTAAAAAATAAAAATGAATGGACGCAAAAGTACACAGACATCTGAGACATTAAAACAAATTTTTTTTTAACATTTTGGTGAAAACAAATTTGCTCAGGTTTTCTTTCAGCTTTTTAAAAGAGTCCTTTGAGTAAACGTGTAGTAAGTACAGCACCTTTAAAATCAGCCCTGTGAAGTAGGTGCCTGCTTAACTTAAGAAATGGAATTACTGTCTACACCCAACCATCTCATTTATTACAGATAACCCAGCTACTTGTTTTTCCTCCAGGAGAGTCCGTCCTGTAGCCAGAGCCAGCCACAGTATCTGTCCCAAGGCTGGAACTGATTACAGGGTCCACTCCTGAGCAGGTGTCTACTGATACTCCCACCTCTGAGCCAGTAGAGGAGTGCTGCCAGAGCCAGCCCACACCCATACTCCTGAACTTATTCCCCAGCTACCTATGGATAGAAGTCTGCTAGATGACCCATGGTTCCTTCTTGGTTCCCTCGTCTCTGGTGGTCCCGCCCAGCTCCTTGGCTCTCTTCTCTGCCGCCTCAGTTCAGCTCTCTGGCTCAGCTCTCTGCTTGGGATCCACCCCCTCTGCTGTTGTCTTGCAGCTCCTTGGCTCCGCTCCATCTGAATACATTCTCCAGCTTCTCCTCTGGCTCCCTAACCACCTGCTAGGTTCTGGAAGGTGAATCCCCTGGCTGCACCTCAGTCCTTCGGGCCCATGTCTCCACCTCTCCCCATTAGCCATTCAGATCCACCTTGGCTCTGCTTTCCCTCAGATCCACTGGGTTCCTTTGTCCCTCTGTTTCCACATTGGTCACTCATCACTCTGGTTCCACTCTTACCCCGGTCTACCAGTCCCCCCACCTCTGTCTTGGCTCGCTTAATGCTGCAGTGACCCCTTGGACTTCTTGGTCATCAATGTTGCTCTGGTTTGTAGGCTCTTCGGCTCCACCTGGGTCTCCACCTCTACCAGTTCTGCCTCCATCAGTTGGCCCGTCTCTGCTGGATTGCCGCCATTGCTCCTTCCTTCGTCATCTCCACACTAGTGCGAATCTTGGCTGGCCTCCCCAGTTCCCTTCCATATGCCAGCTCTACGCCCTTTTCCTAGACCTCTTTCATTTTCTTTGTTTTAGACTCTACTTCTTTCCCCTATCCAGTACTTAGTTGTAGTTTCAGTTATGGCACACATTTTTTTGTGTTTTTGGTTTCCTTTGTTTCCTTTTTCCTTTGTCATTATTTTGTTAATTAGTTTATCATTAGCTCCTCCTCCGTTGCCCTGGTTACTGATTGTTTTCACCCATTCCTAGTTTAGTTACCCTGTGTCTGTATATACTGCCTGGTTTTGTTCACCCATGGTTTTGTGTTATTCTGGTCTGCTGACTTTTGGATATTAAAAGTGTATTTTGAGATTATCTCCCTGTTCCTTTGGATTATTCCCACAAACACCATTACATAAGAAATTAATTTGAAATTTGGGGTAATGTTTACAAATTGTATTATATACAAACATATGTTTGTATATGTTTATATATAAACATTCGCTTCTTTGATATATGCCATCTTTATATGTGTGCCAAAATTACTATATTTTCCATAAAATTCCATTACATTTCTAAAATGTTCATAAGCATTAAGAATTTGTAATACAATACCTTTAAAATATTATTTGCTTTGCAAGTAATTCACTGTAGCTGTGCAGAAGGGCTAAGTACCATTAGAGTCATGAGTGGCAAAAAATCTCATGGATAAAGTAAACATGGTAAATCCAGAACCTTCAATGCATTTAAAAAAAAAATTGCAAAGTAATATAGATGTTTATGGGATTCATCTGTAATATCCATATGTAGTCTAGTATGTGGATACAGTTTCCTAATGTGTCTGTGCTGGGATTAGGGTTAGTAAACATCAACTGTCTGCATTTTTCAAATACTGTAAAAGCATTTCCCTGTGCTGCTATAATCTATAGTTCATGCCAAATGGAATCAAAACCAGCAAAACCAGCACCTTGCTTTCAAAGCTAAGTTGCTACTGGTAGCCTCTCTGAAATTGCGTACACTACCCTTAATATAACAAACATCCTCACTGCCACAGTGTTCCTGTTTTGTATTTGGGAGCTGGAAAGTTGGTAACCTTATCAACTGATGAGAAGAGAGGTAGACCTGAACAAACGGAAACAACAATCTGATAAAACAGATTGACAAGATCAACAACAAGAAATTGTAAGAGAAAGGGAGCAAATGTTGAGAAGAACAGATAAGCTTTGCTGTACAGCACTAATTATCTTTCAGTCATTATATCTCACATTCGCTCATATTTCTCATTTTATTCTCCTTTAATGTTATACAGGTTAGTGTATCTGCATCTGGAAGACAACACTGAATGGAAGTTTTACCTTCAGAGTGCTTTCTGTCATCTGCGCTGATATACACATAGGGCAGCAAAGCATTATGGGTATTTCTCACTCTCTTCATTCTTCCCTCAATTGAAGAGTAACTGCATTATTTACAGAAGCGGTTAAAGTAGGACACAGAAGCCTTCATAGATGCCCGTCAAAGCAGGTTTGGGGCTGGTGTTTTCTGAGACACACACATTTGTACAGCTATCTTTGTAAGGACATTCATTGACACAATAAAATTTCTAGCCACTTACCCTAACCTTAGCCATCCCAACTAACTGCCTAACCTTAACCCATACCCTTAACCTAACCTTAACCTGATTCCAACCTTAACCTTAAAACCAAATTTAAATCCTCAAACAGCCCCTTAAATGGGTGTCAGAGAGTGAGGGCCAGCCAAAATTTCCACACTTTACTCTCGTTGTTCTCACTCTGATGGTCTAACTTGTACACGCACACAAACAGAAACACACTGTAATTTGCAAGCATTCTAGAGTTGCCCATTATTGTTGTATGAAATATAATTGTTGGCTCTAAGAGAGAAAGGAAGAGACTAGAGACTACCATTTTACAGAATATCTGTGCTATTCTCTTATAGTGAAATATGTGTTTATGTAACTGCAAATTTAAATTTGAACATATGTCAGTTTTCCTTTAAATAACTACTGACTTGCCTTTCTGTACAATTTTTTGAGCCAATAATTTTTTGACAGCTCTGATTGGCTGATGGCAACAGCAGAACACCCAGAGTTCCTTCACTGATGACAATTCTAAGCTGTAATATCAAATGCAACAGCAAATAAATAAAAAAACCCATCTCAAACTTTCATTTTATTTTAACATTGAAGTGCTGTTTAATTGTTTCTCTTTACATGATCAGTTACAACGGGATCATTTTTGCTACAACAGACATTTTTGACCAGGCTTTAAAAAAATAGAACCACAAAACAGAATATATGTTTTTTCTTGTGGATATGTAGTTGTCCTGCTACCATATCTTAAACAAAACTCTGAACATATTTCAAATTCAATGCAATGAGAATCACAAACTTTGACAAATCCAACTGTAATGTTTTTCTCAGAGGTTTTCATTGTACAGTCTTGCCTGCAGTATTTTTTAGCTTTTTTTATTTAGTCTTCGTTATGACTTTTCTAGGCTATTTTAACCTCTTGTGGCCTTTTATTTGAGCATCTTTTTTTAAACACTAAATCATTTCATATTTCCTCTTCATTTGTTCTTGATTGTCACTCTGTCCCAGTGTGTCTTGGCTGGCACTTAGATAATGTTATGCTGGGCAGCCAGACATTCCGACTAGAGGTGCAGCCCATCAGCGAATCACTGACTCATCTAAGACTGGCCCAAACAGATAGCACATGAGCAGGTAGGGGGCAGTAGGGTCTTTCCCATTGCATCAATTATAGTTTAAAGTGTGAGAGAATAATAGATTTTGTGCTTCCTTTTCAGTGATTGTTTATTAACAAATCTTAATCAATGCATACATTCACTGCTTTGATCAGTATTTATTTAGCACTTAATAATGAGAGGATCACTGTTGATGACAAGCATTATCTAACATACACATCTCAATTTATTTATATAGTGATTTTTACAATGTTGCATTGTGTCAAAGCAGCTTTACATATAATAAAAAAAAACACAGAAAACAATGATCAAATATGTACAACACAGAAAAAGAATACATGGTATTGTTACGGAAGCAGACCAAACGAGAGAGGTAAGTGATAACAATGACAAGGTTTATTTCAGCAGAGCAATTTGGAGATGATAACGTCCAGAACCGGGTAAGTATAACAGTCCAGATATGATTCTTGCTGTGTAGATATGACGATTGATTATAGATCTTTATCCTTTCCAGGAACGACGGGAGGAGAACTTCAGACGCGACAAACACACACACCGGTGGTGTCAAACAGACAGGCTTACGGCTGACGCACCGCTGACTGGAACAGAGAATTGACTTCAGACTGGAACAGAACGAGAATGCAGGTAA
>JAZGTJ010002049.1:0-19060 GCA_036877575.1 Botia almorhae
AATTCTATTCCGTGATGACAGTTTCTCTGAAACGACACGTCAGCTTTAAAAAAGACTGAAGAGAGGAACAATATATCCATTACCGTACTGTAAACGACCACTATACTGTACTTTTCACGTGATGGACTCTGCACTGATTAAAGAGTCTCACTGTGGCCACACTGACCCGTTTGGCCATGAATGGTTTTAGCACAAGGGCTATTCTGATGTATTGATTTAGTCATCAGTGATTATTTGTCTTGTTGCATTTGCTCTCTTTGAGCACACCGCTCCTCTGCCATTTAATTACATTATTCCCTGAAGTACCCTTCATTTCTCTCGTCTCTTCAGTCATCTCTGATACATCAACAATTGTCATCAGCTTTAGCCGGTTTAGTCTGTTCATTTTCTGCTGTTTTACGAACGTTTTCTTCACAGTTATTGAACTCTGTAGCCTGCTAGCACCTTCCGGCTCTATATGTTAGCGTTCTCTCTGAATGTGCTGTTTTTGTCCTTGTACGCAGTGAGTAACTACAGTCATGTGCTGGAGGGCCAGTCGGACTCAGATGATGAAGATAAGCTTCAGATTGTGGAGGAGGAAGGAAGTCTATTGGACGGGGCCGACTGTGACAGCGTTGCCCCAGACGACGACCCCAATGGAACGGCCGACCCGGACGGCAGATGGGATGATGGTAAGCCCCGCCTCGTTGTGATGTCATTGAACATCAAATTTTGTACGTTTATAATTTGTTGTTATTGTAATAGCAGAAGTGTGCAAATAGCATAAAAGTCTTTGTAACATTTTCTAAGCTTTTCTACTTTATTATACTTTGTGTTATGTAGCGTATTTAATCCTATCTTTTATAGTTTTCATCTTTCTGAAATTAAAAGTGAAATGTGTCATTTTTGTCATTATTGGTCTTAAACTAGTTAGCGAAAATAAAGATGTTTTTAAACAGGTTTTGGGTAATTGCTGCGCTGGACTGTTCGGGTTTATCAGATAACCTATAAATGGCTTATTTACAGTTGTCCTTTAATAATCTGGAATAAGAGAAAGTATTTTAACAGAAAAAATCACACACCTTTTAATTGATTTTTATATAAAAATGTTTAAATTTGACGTGTTTGCCACGTCAGTTGTCTGTGATTATGTATAATTGTGTCATTGTGATTTGCGTACGGAATGGATCTTTATCACATTTCCAGAGTTCATGGTTTATTAATCAAAAATTAATTTAATGTTCAGGGATTGATCGAGACTGTAAACTAAAACCGTCAATTTACTCTTATGGTCGTACAAGCGCATGTATTTTCTTTAGCAAATGCAAACCTGGATTTAATGGCAACGGTCAGTTCTTGTTGAAATGTATGTGTTATGAGTGCTGTGATGGAGGGTGACTAGTGTACAATAGAGTTCTTTTGTTTGCAGTGAAGGTATTTCTGCAGTGTACTCAGTTATTATGTATTGCCCGCAGTATGAGGGTTGTTTATGGAGGAATAGGTGAACACAGACTCTGTTGTGTGCGAGCTGCCAAGCCGCTATTGTGCAGTAAAGTTAGTGTTGCGGGACGCAGACATCATGGTAGGTAAAATACCATCGCTATAACCACGGCAACCGCTTGCACAGCAGCCCCTCGTTCCCTCGCTCTCGTTTTTCATTCGGTAGATTTTTAACGCTGTGTTTCCAAGCTCGCCCTAGAAATTCATAAACCGCTGTCATTTTAATTTCTGCCAGAATTCATTCAGTCCTCTCTCACCAATGCAGAAACTGGGGTTCAGAAGAAGAAAGTCATTGTTTTTGGCAGAGATCTCCAAACATTACACACTTCACAGCAACCCGAGTTAAGAGAGAGGGACTACACACACTCTCTCTCTCTCTCTCTCTCTCAAACCCTGCTTTCTGTCTTCCCTGCCACCCTCCTCTCTTTGTAGTTTTTCATTGTCCGCCTGTTGTTTCTTTGTTGTAAAGGGTTGAATGAATCATTGTGGCGCGTCTCTGAAGATTTCCCAGAATCCTTTGTGTCTTTTCCCTTTTAACGCGTTTCAGCGTAAGATCCAAGCACCTGTTGCACCTTCAGCGTTTCTAAAAACTTTCTTCTTCCCTTCCTCCCAATGATTCTCTTTTTCTTAGACCGGTTCTTGATGTCCACAGCCAAAGGCTCAGTTCGGCACTTGAGGAGGCCCAGATATATGAGCCATTAGGAGGCGCGTCACATAGAAAAATTGGTCTGTCGAGGTGTAATGCGCATTGTTCTCTGTTTTCCGATGTCGTGTTTGAGTTATATACGCTGCTGTGGCTAAGCTACCCATCATTCATTGCACTCTGAGTTGTAAAGCAGTCACTAGATATAGCAGTTCAGCACAATCAGTTCGACTCTCGCTCTCCAGTTCGACTCTCGCTACCCAACACCCCTCATAATCGTCCCTTTTTTCTCTCTTTTTATCTTGGCAGCCCTCTCTGTTTTAGAGAACCTCACACTTTGTGGCTGACTCTGTGGTCTCGCAGTCTGTATTTCTCGTACCTTAACCTCCACTTTCACTTGCCCTCCTTGGCTTGCCTGTTGTTTCTTTGTATTTCGTTTCCTCACGATTCTGTCTCACTTGTTTATGGGGTAAATACCATAAACCAATGCGTGATTATCGAAGCCAGAACTGTGATTCTGTGTATCCATTTCGATACGTTTAACTGTACTATTCCCCGGTATCAAACGTTCCTTGTACAGACATTAGCTGTCAGCCATTTACGTAATGTGGTGAACATAGGCACCTAGCATAATGGAACAAGGAACATGGTGGAAGGCTTACCTCATTTTTACTGTTGGGGAGGATTATACTCTATATTTGACTCTTAGGTTTTAAACTGCATGAGCATATGGTGATGAAGTAATTGGTCACAGGGGAACATGGTGTAAGTGCCTGACTCATAATGGAAATCCCACCAGAACTTTAATCAGGAAAAGTGTAGCTGTTGAATTCTGGGAAATGGAGTGCTGGTGGGGGATCTAACCTGAGGTTTACATCAGAAGCAGGAGCCAGAAAATTAGCAGAGTTGGTGTGTCTATATGTCTATGTAAATGACTAAGGTGTGTATTATATTTGAAGTAAAATTGTACTTTAGAAAAATATTTCAGTTGTGTATCACATTAAATGTTGTGATTATACAGGATTACCGTACGTGTGTGATTTTAAGCAATGTAGCATTCCCTCTTTAGACCAGTGTCTGATACAGGCACATGATGATACACATGATGTTGAAGATCATGTGAAGATCTGAGCAGAAAATCAGATTTGGGCCACATTCAGCAGCGGTGAGAGCATAGCCAGAACGTTTCAAATGGAAAGGGAACTTTAAAAACACCTTATTCAATTTATTTTGTTTCACAAATCTTATTTTTTTCTGTTCAACATCCCATAATTAACATTTTTTGTACCGAGATGCATGCTGTACTTGCTGTAGCAAGCTAACTGCTGTGTCATCCTCAGACTAAAACCCTAAATCTGCATCATATGTGCGTGTATATGTATTAGCTACTGTGTTAAAAGCAGGGTTGGCGACCGTGCACTATTAGAGGAGGCGTGGCTCTGACGATCTTATGCTTTCAAAACTAGATTGCTATTGCTAGCCTCTCCAAAATTGCCTACTTTTGATCTTAGTATAACAACCGCTTGTTTCTTATTCCTTTCTGTTCCAAGAATCTTTACATTTGTTGTACAATCACAAGAGAATCACTGCATGCCTCTGTCAATACTTTACTGTAGGACCTGAGGGGATATTATCCTTCACTGCAAGATGTCACAGGACCTTCATAATGTGGCGCAACAGACCACTGAGTTCAGATTGCGAGTATTTCTTGGAAGTCCAACAGTGGAGGGTGTAGTGTTAAAGATCCAACCATAGACAGTGTCTTGTTCCCCATTCGGCAAACCTCATTCACATCTCTTTATCTCTGGCCCGCTTAGAATGTGAGATTGTCACAGCTACAGTTGTGTTGTGATGTCATGACAACAAGCGTGCTGTAATGGGTTTGGTACAGGTCAAAGCCTGGAGCTGCAGCTCTGCTAATCATCTGCTCTTTCTCCAGCAGAACGTCACACGCCCTGATTTCAGCACAGTTTAAACCTCTCATACACTTTTGAGAGGGATCCGACGAAACCCTTGCTATTGAAATCTCTGGACAGAACAAGGATGGCCCGATGACCCAGCTAACAGGGAACGTTCTCAGAACATTAGCTAACGTTTTCTAAAAGTTCAGTCAAAGTTATCAAAAACGTTCTGGCAGTAACAGTATACAGTATATACTGGCAGTATACATATAACAGTATATCCTAAATATCAAAAATAATATTCATTATGTTCATTATGTTCAGGGACGTTCATTATGGATGTTTTGAATGTTCCTAGAACTTTCAAAGTAACATTTGTAACGTTTTTGTTACTAATGCAAACATTAGAGAAACGTTCTTACAACCTAAAATTATTAGTTGAGGTGCGTTTCGGTTGACAGAACCATCACTTGTTCTAACAGGCCGATTTTTACGGTCTTACATTCTAATAAACGTGTTGCGTGTACATGTACATGTTTTAGCCACACAAACCCATACATTTGGTTTCCCGTCACATTGTTGCAAACTCTGCTGATGTAATATGTCAAATGATGGTGCTGGCCGATTAAATAAATTCTTAGTGCAGAAAAAAATCCTTATTGTTAGTTAAGCCCTGATTGGAGATCATTATGTCAGGTCATTTCTGTGGTACTTATCAGTACCAACACGTTCCTGGTTGTTCTATCTGCAAGTGCAGAATGTAGTTTAAATGATTATGCAAATGATTCTATAAAATTAGCATAGTCTCCTATTACGCTTCTATTCTTGTGCCTGCTTAAATGATGAGGTATCTGTGCGGTACTGTGTGGAGCTAAAGACTCGCTTCCGTACCGTGGTGACAAAATTCTCCTCGTCACGCAAACAAACAGTGTCACTCTAAATCAGCGTCCCTTATGAAGACGTAGCAGCTGACATAGGTGGAGAGGGGACTACAGCGAAAAAGAACACACAAAAGAATACTAACATAAACAAAACTGTCTTTTTTTTGTTTTCCCCCCTCACACATTGCAGCATCTCTTAAATCGTTGGGACACACAAATGCGCAAATGTCCTCAGGTGTTTCCGAATGTTGTTTTGACTCGCTAGCGAATGCCATTAGTTGTAATTGCTGACATTGCGGGCTCATTTTCAGCGTACGCATGAGAGAGCGCGTAGCTAAGGCACTGAACAGCGCGCCGCCCGAGGGCTTCGTTTTTCCCAAAGCCTCGGCTCGTTCATCTGCAATCGTTAGTTGAGCCAATCTTTCGTTCGCGAGCGAAAGAGAATGAGAGTACATTGCTCAAATTAAAGAAGCGCGTTTAATGGGGAGGTTGAGCTGAGATTGTGCATTAAGCCCGAAATTGAATTAGCCGCACCAGAGTCATTTCTTTTTCATTTGCATTTAATAGGTAAATGCGCAATTGAGAGCTAATATGTGTTTTTGTGGGTGTATGTACATAAAGCGGCGTGTCTGAAGCTTATACTCACTCAAACGCCAGTGAGCATTTAGTTAATGGAGGGCAGGCCGGGGCAGTCGCAACACACTCAATTTCTTCCATCACAAATAAACCGGAGTGATGTCACACGCCGCACATGCTCAGTCGTCTCTTTGCCTGAGATAAAGGAGTGAGAGTGCGTCACTTTCTCTATTTTTTTTACATTTACATCCTTATGTTATTTCTTGGCTCAGCTGATCAATACATTTTAGTGGAAAGAATTTCACTTATCTGGACCTACCCAGCTAAACATTTTAGGTTGTAAGAATGTTTCCCCAATGTTTCCATTAAGTAACAAAAACATTCCAAATTATATTTTGAATGTTCTAGGAACGTTCAAAACTTTATGTTTTTAGATGTTGTTTAGACGTTATTGCATGGCTATAAGAACATTATTTAATTTTTTTAATTCTGTGATGTTTTTGGAAAACGTTCCACTAACAACTCAAGAATAACGTTTTTGATATATATGATATATAATGTCTAAAAAATACAAACATTACAAAAATGTTTTTGAGAACTCTGAGAGAACTTTTAGGGAATGTTAGCTAGCGTTCTAAGAACATTCCCTGTTATCTGGGTAGAGTTTTGCTTTTAACACATTATAACAAGCCACCACTACAAGGTCACTACAAGGAAAAACTCTTTTTCTTGCTAACTGTATAATAAAAATACTAAAGCAGTAATATTATTACTCTGAGGTTTTCTCCTAATTGAAATGCGGTGAATTAATATTCATGTTTTCAAACGTTACAGTTGCCCTCAATCACTCCATGCTGTGTAATAAACTCAATATTATGATCTATTTTTCTTCTTTTCTAAGTTTGTTAAAAAAGTTTCTTATACCAAATGATGGAAGACTGATTTGTAGTAGTTTGTAAGTTATAAAAGAAAAATGTTATGATTGCTCCCGGTCTCATACACTGTTGAACAGTGAATCATCACTGTGTGTTTTCAGCTGTTGGCTGAAATTACTCATCCTTTATATTTTTTATAGTGCATTCGGGCACATATTATATAAGTGTTACACTGTGTCTACGCTGCCAGCGGGCGTCATTATAAGTGTGTTGTTATTTGCATGTGTTGCAGTGAGAGAGGAGTGCATGTCGGATGAGGATGAGAGCAGAGATGCTTTGGTGAAGGAGATTCTCCAGCAAGGAGACACGGCCGTCATCTTCCCAGAGGCGCCGGAAGATGAACCACGACAGGGAACGCCAGAGACCAGCGGACATGACGAAAATGGTACACACACACACCTCTCACCCAGTCTGTCTACACTACGTCCAGATATCACCACAGATATCAAAGTATAATCGAAAATCTGGATTACAAAGAATGAACATACTTTCCCCAACCTGCACTGTGAGCGATTGTGTTGTGTGTTCAATAAAGACTTTTTGTGTGAACCGTACTAGATAACAGATTACATTCGTCTGTTGTTATTGCCAGCGGTTGACGTACTGTTTCCTGCACACGTATTGATGTTTCTGTGGAATCTCACTGTTGGAGATGGACACCACGACCAGCTTTTCCTTAATCACTAATGACTCTGAAACTGCTATTTCTGTTTTACCTGCAACACCTGAGCAAATCTGTTACACCTGAGCTACTTTCTCACGTCCCTGTTGTGGTGTGTTTGAGAGAGAGCATTTCACCTGACCGGAGGGGGAAGGTTAATAGATTACCTGTTAACAGGTAATATGTTACCTGCGTGAGAGTTGGACTAAAAGCCATCCAGGTGTCTCCTGTTCATTTCAAGGAAAAAGATCTCAAGGCACATCTGTTCTTAAATCATCACAAATGTTACGACAGTGTCGTGTGATAATTAATATGCAGTACAATGGCGTTGTAGTCAAATCTGTTTTAATTGGTGTAATGTACCTGGGCACCCTGTATTAACGTGATTTAATCAGTGGCTTTATTATTCTGTTAATATTTACTGTCAGATCCTCTCTGGCATGTTATTCAGCCGTCACTGGTTTTTACATTTTATTAAGGCAGCTGTTATTCATTCATGTTTTTACTCAACTTGTTACTCTGATATTCTTTGATTACCCAGCTGCCATCCTGTTTTCTTCTCATTTCAGCTGCTATTCTTCCTGTCTTAATGCTAAAACTCTCTCAGGATGGAAACTGTCCCTCGCCCACATTAAAGATTTCACCTCACCCTCATAGAACACGACAATGAACACATATGCTCACACTCTTTCTTCTTGTCTCTGTTTCTGTCGTTTATCAAGGCACGCCAGACTCGTTTTCTCAGCTCCTCACCTGTCCGTACTGCTCTCGCGGTTACAAGCGTTACACCTCGCTGAAGGAACACATTAAATACAGACACGAGAAGAGTGAGGACAACTTCAGCTGCTCTCTCTGCAGCTACACCTTTGCCTACCGCACACAGCTGGACAGACACATGAGCGCACACAAAAACGGACGAGAGCAGGTAACCTGTCGTCCTTCACTAACTGAATAAAAGATAGTTTATGTTAGTTTTTAGTTAAACGTGTTTAATTCTTCTTTGCTTGGGGTAGAAGCATGTGTGAAACCTTGTGTCAACCTCGTTTATTAAAAAATACTGTCTTGTTGAGAAAGCCAAGATTTAAAAAACAGAGTTAACACAGAAATTTAGCACAAAGTGATTGTAGGGCTTACAGGTATGTCACGCATGTGAAACCTGTAGCACTTTGTGTTACTAATAGCTGTAAAAATGTTGAAAATGAGTGTTGATTTTAAATTTAAAAGGTCAGATAGTTAAAAATGAACCCCTTGTGGATGAGATCTTGCTCTCAATTTAACTGCAGCGTAATTCACTCCAGTGTAACAGACATTCTTTCTGACATTTTTAGCGGCATGTTACCCAGTCAGGTGGAGGAGGGAATCGAAAGTTCAAATGCACTGAATGTGGCAAAGCCTTTAAATACAAACACCACCTGAAAGAACACCTGCGCATCCACAGCGGTGAGGACTGCCTGAAACGTGCTACAGTACAGTGTGTGTTGCTGTGTGTGCGTGTTTGCAAGCGTGCAAATGTGTGTGCATTCGTGCACTTTCGTGCACATTTGCAGGGCAATTCTGTCTTTAAATACCTCACATGCTACGTTTCAAAGGCTTGCTAGGAACGTTTCTAGTTTGCCTTTTAAACATCGCAAACTGTGTTTTTGGCTTTGTTGTTTGAAAAGAAAACTTTGTGGTAGTATTTTTTTGACGATTAGCAGCAAAAAATGGTGACTGTAACCTTTGAAGTGTCTTTGTAAATGACTTGGAGATATTTCCCAAGCGGTCTTTTGATCATCACAAATTTGCAACCAATAACCGTCATCAACGGTGGAAGCAGTGCAGTTGAAGACATTGTTTTGTGTTAAGTGGCTGTTCTTGTTTTCTGATGGTGTGATTTTGTGTGTCATGCAGGTGAAAAGCCTTATGAATGCTCCAACTGCAAGAAGCGTTTCTCTCATTCCGGCTCCTACAGTTCTCACATCAGCAGTAAGAAGTGCATCGGACTCATCTCCGTAAATGGGCGGCTGCGGCCCTCGCCCACCACTGGGGTGGCGAAGATCCCACAGTGCTCCTCCCCATCTCTGCCAACATCTTCCCCTACAGCACATGCCCAAGTCAGAGATAAACTAGACAACAGTAAACCCCTTCAGGAGCAGCTTCCTTTGACCCAGATCAAGTCTGAGCCGCTGGACTACGAGTACAAGCCTGTGGTGGTGACTCCATCTGCTAGAGGGGTTAATGGTATGTTCCAGGGTGGGGCCGCAGCCCCCCTTCAGGGGGCCGTGCAGGCTGTTGTGCTGCCAACAGTGGGCCTGGTGTCCCCAATCAGCATCAACCTGGGGGACTTACAGAATGTGCTAAAGGTGGCGGTGGACGGGAACGTCATCAGGCAGGTGCTGGAAAGCACCCAGGCCAAGGGGCAAGGAGCAGGGATTGTTGGGGCAGGAGGAGTGAGCATTGCTCAGGCACCTCAGCAAGTCATCCAAGCCATTAGTCTTCCCATCCTGGATCAGGATGGCAATGCCAAGATCATCATCAACTACAGCCTAGACCCTTCACAGGCCCAAGCAGTCCTGCAGAGTCCCAAAAAGGAAACAAACTCTGAGGTCTGCAAGCTGCCAGAGGACCTGACAGTGAAGACAAATAGGGACAAAACCACCATCACTGTGGACGAGAAGAGCGTGTTGAATAATGACACAACACTTAAGCACTGTGGTAAAGATGGACGTAGGGTAAATGGGAAAAATCTGGATGGCAAGATGGACTTAGAAGAAGGACTATGTCCAGGTCAGCCTTCACTAAAAAACCTTCACTCCTTGCTTAAGGCTTACCTTGCCTTAAATAATGACCCCACCAAGGAGGATCTGGCAAAGATATCTGAATCTGTCAGTCTTCCAACAGAGGTGGTGAAGAAGTGGTTCGAGAAGATGCAGTTGGGACAGAAATCTGTAGACCCCTCCTCACCCCTGGCTGAAGATGAGCAGACTAGTCCTAGTGATTTGGATGGGACTAATGGTGTATCGCCCAGAGAAGAGCCAGATGAGCAAATAAACACAAAGGAGCCAGAGGAGAGGGAATGCTGTAGCCCAGCGGAGGCCATAGAAGCTGGGACAAATGGAACTGAGAGCAGTCCTGCATCCCCTTCACCACTAAACCTATCCGCTGATGGTCCTGTTCCAGCCAGGACTAATGAGGAAGGCGAGGGACCCCTCGATCTGTCGCTACCAAAATCCGCCGCCACGGCTACTGTGGCTAGCGGTCACGCTAACACTGTTTACTCGGCTCAAGAGGAGCCGCTGAATTTGACTTGCACAAAGAAGGATCTACTCAGCAATGCAAGCACCAATGCTGCCATATATGCCAGCCAACAAAGTGCCAATCCCATAAACATCGTGACCACTCAACTGCCCACACTAGTGGCTATCACTGACCAGGGACAAGGGCAATGTCTACGTGCACTTACCACCACTAAACAGACCATCCTGATCCCTCAGCTAGCCTACAGTTACACCACTACATCCTCCAGCCCAGCAGGGGCAGACATACCACAAAAGAATACACTGCAGGTCAATGGTATCAAGGTGAGGCAGCATATTAGCTTGAGAGCGCATGGATCCATTCCTGGAGGGTCACTGTCCTGCAGAATTTAGTTCCAACCCAGCTCTTACACACTTCTCTGTAAATATAACGTAAACCTGAGGACCATAATTAGTGTACTATTCTATAGCAGAGGTCTCCTGTAAGTCCACAGACCTGCAGAGTTTAGCTCCAACCTACTCCAACACACCTGCCTGGATGTTCTAGCAGTTCTAAAGACCTTAATTAGCTGCTTCAAGTGTGCTTAATTAGGGGTGGAGCTAAACTCTTCAGGTCTGTGGATCTCATTGGAGACCTGTGCTCTACTGGATGGTGGCCCTCCAGGAGTGGGTTTGTTTAGCCCTGCCCTAAAAAAACCTAGTCAGTAGTCTACTGTACAATGTTACATTTATATACGTGGCTGTTTTTTATACACATACCAAACCATGGTTATTTAAAATACATTGGTTTGTTTTCTCTCTCATTGCATGTGGCTGCATGTAGGAGGAGAAACAGGAGATGGGGTCAGAAGTCAATTCAACGTTAGAGGAGCAGACAGACTCAGACTCAGGGCCTACGAGGAAGAAGATGAAAAGGACGGAGAGTGGCCTGTACTCCTGTGACCTGTGTGGCAAAATCTTCCAGAAGAGCAGCTCACTGCTCCGCCATAAATACGAGCACACAGGTGGGTTTCTGACACAAGCATACTTAAAAAAATAGCCAGTAGTTACACTTGTCCTGAACACTCCCTGATCAGTAAGCAGATGGGCGTTCACAGAAATATGATTTGAAACAATATCGAAGGGGAAATTATGACAGAGGACATTGTATTGCAGCAATTTTACCTATTAGACAGGGAGCAGAACAGAATTTAAGTTCCAACCGCTGTTAAATTACACGTGCTGGAGGGTGCGGTAACTTATTTTCCCCCCGATTCCGCTGGCCAAATACATTACCTTCTCACACCAAACCCAGGCTGTTGCATCAGTTCTCTGTTAGTAATTTACACTCCACCCCCTCTTCTGCTTTAAAAACATGAGAAGTTAGCCAAGCCAAGAGACGGTCACCTCTCACTGTTAAGATACCTGGCCAAAAGCGAGCAGCACTCATCCAAATGACATCACTGCGCCCTGAACCGCAAGTCGTACTGTCTTTTCTCTTGCTCTCTTTTTCCTGCGAAGCCGCAGTTTATAAACGTCCAGCCCTTGGTGGAGCCGGCTTGTTTTGATTCATTGTTTGGTCTTATTGTCCATGGATACATAACCACATGTAATGCAATTCTTAACGCTTGAAAGGTCCAGGGGTGATGGCTGGGTGTGGGGGGATTATCTAGTGCTACATGTGAAAATTACAAAAATGCCTTTTGTAACCGGGAAAGTTAATGAGTTCCGCCAGTTTTTAGTATGGTGGAAGATGACGTCTGACACAAGCAACATTGTAAGGTATGGAGGTAGTCAAATTGTCATACTGTTGTGGAATGCATACTTGATATTCAACAGATATTTATTTATACAACAGCAGAACAAAGGTGATCAATCTTAGGGGTACAATAACACAAGAAGTGCCAGCAAAGGTCCAAAATTGCTCCAAAAAATAGAAAGTACGAGCTAGAACAGATGTGGGCACAGTGATGCAACAGAAGAAAGTGTATTAGTAATTGTAAAGTACTTATTAAAAATATGAAAAAGCATCTTTCCACAAAGGTGAACGAGAAAATTCTTTAGACTTTATAACAGTATGAACAGTATTGATTTTCATCCTATACAGTCTGGTTTTGTTCCTGACATCTATTATAAGGTTTATAATAAGGTCACTCTTGTTGTGTATTCTGGTTATGCAATGCGGGTAGTACTCAAAGATAATTACTGACAGAAACGTCTTCATCTCCTGCAGGTAAAAGGCCTCATGAATGTGGGATCTGCAGCAAGGCCTTTAAACACAAGCACCATCTGATAGAACACCTGCGCCTGCACTCTGGAGAAAAGCCGTACCAGTGTGACAAATGTGGCAAGCGCTTCTCTCACTCTGGGTCCTACTCGCAACACATGAACCATCGTTACTCCTACTGTAAGAAAGAGGCGCAGGATCAGGGGCTGAGCCAGGGGGTCGAGGAGGAGGACAACCCCAGCGAGGAGCAACCTCGGACGGGCAGTGCAGCAACCTCGCCCCCCTCCCACCTAGACTCGGACGAGCGAGGGAGCAGCACCAGAGAAGATGAGAGTGAGGAAGAGGATGAGATGGGATCAGGGAGTATAGTGGACGAGGATGAAATTCAGGTAGTAAAGATTGGAGAGGAAGGAGATGAGGAGGACCAGGAAGCAGATGAAGAAAGGATGGATGGAACAGAACAAGAGGAGGTCGGAGATAATGCTGAGGAGGAGGTGCAAGATGGAAGCGAGAGGGAGGAAATGGACAGCGAGGAGGTCGAAGGAGATAAAGATGGACAGGCGCTGAAGGTCGTGGTGATGCAAGACGAATGTGAGGAGGAAAATGGACATGAAGAACATACTGCAGAGGATGAGGCCATGGACACAGGAGCTCCAGAACACATGAAGGAAACGACAGAGGGAGCTGAGGAGGAGAACCAGGCGGATGATAAGATAAACGGTGAAAATGAAGGAGAAACACCCACTATAAATGGAGACATAAAATGAAGAGAAACCACAACTGTGTTTTTAAGACCCTTATCCTTACAACCTTGTTTTACAGAGTTACTCATTTGAAGGAACAAACAAGACACTTTTTCTCTGCAGAAGTTTCTCTCTCTTCCTGAGAACTGACTGTGTGTTAATGGTAGTAGGAGAGTCGAGAGGCAAGGAAAGAGAGGGAGAGGAGAAGAGCAATACTGCTCGTACGCTGCATTTAAGCCCACTACTGTGTATAAAACCCCCAGGTGTGCCTGATAAATACAAAATAGTTACTTTTTCCACATAAAGATGATTTTCAGTGTTTGAGTATGGTTTGTATAAATGCAAAGTTTAACGAAAAAATTAAACGAAAAAGTTAAACAAAAAAAAAAAACGACGCATATATGGACTGAAAGCTACACGTTTTGGCTAATAACGTTTTATTACTAAAACGCCTTGGGTCAATTTCTTTTAGCAGTATTACTAATTTTTTCGTCACTCTCGGTTTACCCTTAAAAGATGTACAGTTGGGAAAGAGAGATTTCTATACGTTTTTATTGCCAATGAACAAAACTCAGTATTTTCTTGCATTTGAAGGAAAAGAATTCTGTGCACTACCATCATCCCAGTTTACCTATGGAACACCTATGTGGGCCTTGTGTTGTCTAATGTCTACCTTCCAGTATTAGCACCCCAAATGAAACACCCAATGCCACGCTGGCGCTCGCTAGCGCAGCGTTTGTCTGTCGTCTTGTTTCAAGGTGGTTCGTAAGCCTTAAATGTAAAACAGATTAATGTGGTCTGGTGGGGGTGGCAGGGCTGGCCGTAGAAGTCCAAAATCATTTTTTGAAAGCCAAGATATGAGATAATCGTTAGTAATCCCGGACGGCTGTTGCTAATCATGTATCAGGTGATCAAAGTCCTTTCCCCACCCATCCATCCACCTTTATGCAAAAACATGCATGTTGGAAGTGCCATTGAACAGTGCCGTGCCGTTGCCGTGACGCTGTTGCTAGGCAGCGTACTCACGCGTGGGGGCTCATGCTGTCTTCGTTTTTGGTAGCAAAGTTTTGGAACCATGTATCTAAACCACTAGTCCTGACCGAAGGACAAGACTGCCTCTTTTTTGATCAATCAATCCCACGAAAGGACTACACTGCATCAAGAATTCAGGAAAGACGATCGATGAACAAAAAAGGAGAAAAAAATACGTTCTTTTCCCCGTTCGGTGCACTTGTTTCTCTCGTTCTCTTTAGCTGCACGACACTTTTTCTTCAGGTAACAATTGTAGGCAGATGTGATCAATAAAGAATTCACTTCCTGTTTTCCTTTTTCTTTTCGGTCAGCCTTTTTACCTGTCAGTATTAATTTGTGTCTCGTTTGTATTGAAGTTGTTTTGTTGTTAAGTGAACATTGTGTAATTTTTTTGTCCGTCTGTTCGTTTTTTCAGTAAAGGCAGTATTACCCTCCCATCCCTCACCAGTATAACTTTGCATTTTTAGTTTTAGAGACCTTTTATATTTATGTGTCTTATTTTTGTATTTTCTTTATGGTTATTTATTACACAATGTAGTGTACAATACTGTAGTTTGTATTAATACAATAATATATTTTAGTATGAAGAATAATTTCGAAGAGAAATGGATTCAAAGCTGGGGAAGAACCTCCAGCGTTTCAAAGTGTTTTAAAACATAAAAAATATTATTTTCAAATTTTCAAAATGCATTGCTTGAAATAAACACACACCCCTGAAGTACATCAGAAGTGTTACATTTTCACACGATTCACTTTAATGTTACAATGTTACTGTCTGTTCGCCAGCTATACTTTGAAGCTACTGAACTTCTGAAATCTAATCGTACGCTAAACACGCATGAGTCTTCGCTGTTGTATCGAAAAATCGTCCCTCACCACGAAACTGTGCTGCCCTTTTAATGAAGCCAAAACATCATCAATGTTTGTTTGTTTTTTTGTTTTTTTTTTGGTTGTGCCAATTTATAATTCTTTGTGTACATCAAAGCAACAAAGTCTTTTATATGTCCCTGTTTTAACCCTTTGTAGTGGTAGCTTTTGTTTGATTGTTTTTTTTAATGATTCCCCATCTCACAATAAAAATATTTCAGAATTCGAGCTCTGTGGTCTGCAGTCCTTTCATTCCATTCGTACGAGAACTGTAATGAACTGAACTGTAAATGATGGTTTTGATTATCCAACCCTCCATGCCACCAGAAACCATTAATTAGAATCTGATTATTTTGCAGGTTTTTGGATGCGGGACATAATTTATTAATGCAACAAAACATAAATCTGTGATGTGGTGACGTATGCTCAGCCTTCTGCTGTGTGGAAAATAGACAGTATTTATGCATGTCAAACTGACATGCTGTAATTAATTTGTTAAAGCACAAGCTGGGCACCCTGTCACCTGAAGGCTTTTTATTTAAATGCTCTTAAAATATAAAGCTTTATCCTTTGCTTTTACGTCCGAGTTTTTCCAAACGAGCATTTCACAGAACACTCGAAAATCAGAGTAAATACCTTGATGGCGCTTTTATCATGTCAGTTTTGACGCAGAGGCCGCCGAACAAGCGCAACGCTGTTAAACAATCTTGATTTGGTGTGTTTATCCGCAGTTCTTTGTAATACAGGTTGGAATCGTGCATACAGTGAAATGATTTCCAGCAGTAGCTGAAGGCTGATGAACAGCACAGGTACATGCCAAGAGTGAAAGCAGAAACTGAGAACAGAACATCCCCAGGGAAATTTAGTGGATAGCACCAATACAAATGGCCTACATCTGTGCTCAAAACATTACCCTGTACTTAAAAACCACGTTCATTTACCTAAGAGCTGAATTTCACCATGCGTAGGCACAGGAATTCGTTCCATACCGAGAGATTTGCTTTCTGAAAAAAATACTGTCACCCAGCTTTACATTTTAATTGGATCGTTTCAACACAGTTGGTTTTGATAAACAGTTTTATAAGGGGAATAAACTGTTTATGTCTTTGTGACACTAGCTGAAGTCATATGGTAGTGATTGTATAAAAAAAAACTAAATTCAATAGTTGCGCATTTTATAGCTTTTATACAGAAGCTTGTTTTTATTTTCTGACGGCAGTATGGGTTTTAGTACTAGGAATATCACTTGTAATATCAATTTATGAACTTTGTAACATGGGTTTACATTAGCAAAAACAATTTGCTAACTCTGCTCCATTTGGAGCAGTTTTGTTTTTACATCTGTGATAATGTAATTGAATAGTGTGCTTATTTACAGATAAACAAAATAAGCTACCACTACAGCGCTAAAATAGAAGCATGTTCCTCCCATTAATCATGGTATTTCCAAAGGCACAACTACACTGAACTTATTTGTTTCTTAACTAACTAATACTAGCATACTGTTTGCTACACAACACTTTAAATTCTGCAATTACGCTTCTAAACTTTCAAACTTTTCTTTTTTCAGTTCTGACTGGATAAACCTGGCTAGCCAAGTGATTTTTTTGTGCACTTTGGAGTGACGAACAACAAATTGTTTCTAAACCATTTCAAAACCCTACGCAAAAAAACAACAACATAAAATAGCAATATTTCTTCTGAGGGCCTCAGCAAATTCTTTTCATCTCAGCAGGCTGCAGCCACACGCCTCAGATGCTAAGACCGAACCTGACCACAGCTTTCTGATGTTTATTTGAGGCAGTGCCCTCCAATTTACCTCTAATGAGCTCCTAATCATTTGCACCTGTGCAGTCTTGCACCTGATTCTAATTTTAGGCATCTGCGACAATGATTGCAATGAAGGTTTGCTCAAATTTTCTGCCTGTAGAAATATCATTTCTGTTTGTTTAACAAGTTCGAATGAGAGCAAAATGTAACTTAACCCATCCAACATAATACTGAACAAGTTGTCAACAACAACATACAAACAAAAGCACAAGTGCATTAATATAAATAACACAGGATCTAAATAAGACACACACACACACACACATTCTTTTACTATTGAACTTAGTTTTTTTAGTTATGCCTTTCTGAGTTATGCCTTTCAAAAAACCTAATTCCTTTTAAATGATTTAAAATCAAATCTTAACACCTACATGTAGGTTCACCTTACTATATATGCTTGTTCCAGACAGAAGCGCTCATCTGTTAAATCTGTACATTCGTCTGTAAATATTTAAAGCTGGTTATTGTGTTAGATGAACATTATCCTCAGGTGAAATAAGGATACTGGTTTAGAAAGGGCTGAGCCTCCGTCCCCAGTAACCCCGAGTGCTGACCTCTGGTTATGACGTCTAAGACAGCATTCGACTCCAATTCCCTACAGAAAACGTCGCATGTAGTCAGGGCATTTAAATAACAAGCGTGAGCCAGTAAACAAACGTAAAGCTGCAACGCGTGACTTTTACCTCTCCATCGCCATCTCTGTTAGAGTCTTAAAATCGCAGGTTACTTCACGTACTTTTCTTACGTAAATCATTATTATCATAACTTAACCGGTAAGAATAGGGCTTGGGCTAAGGTGACCGTTTCAAACACTGATCTCTTATGCACTTGCTCAATAACTGGTTATTTTTATTTTAACCAAGAACAAAAGTTACGGATTTCAGGTCTAAGAGGTGATCTGGTGTCGTGCTCTGTCAAACACACACACAAGCACAGAAACATATTTACTCCAAGCCAGATGGCTCGGGGTACAAAAATCAATTAGATCTCTCTTCAGTAGCGGAGGGAACTCATCCCGGGCGACCCCAGCAGCCGCTCCTCAAGTCTGAGTAACAGGGGACTGGATCTCCTCCTCTGCCTCATCACCTCAGGTCTAACCCACTTCACTCCGCTAACTTCATTAGACGAGCGGAGGGGGTGTAGAGGTAAAAACAGGGCGCAGCGGTGCATCTCTTGAACCGCATGAATCACCAGAGCTCCTTTTAACATAACCGAATTGCATGAGCATGGCTTGAGAGAGGGAGAGGAAATAGGAGAACATCAAAACGGATTTAGTTTGCATTGGAAACGCTTGCCAGCTCGGCTCTGGAGGAGAGAAACAGAGGAAAAGAGTGTGTAGGTGGATTCGGGGAGAAAATATTGTGCAATGATATGAACTAAGCTGACAGCCTGTATTAGGATCGTGTTAAATCAGGCAGGGCTAAAAACACGATCTTCATTACACCCTAGTGTTCGAATGACGACATTACAACGCGATGAATTCACGGACGCAACAAAACGTGTGAAACAGAATACGCGAGAGGAGCCTATGAAAAAGTCACGCTAATTATGTATTTATTCGTAATTAAGTTGTAGTTACTGATGAACTATATCATCCATTCCATTTACTGAAACACAAATAATAACAAATAATACATTTATGTATTCGGTAGATGTTTTTATTCAAAGTTAGTTACAGTGCATTCAAGATATACAATTATGTGTGAGTGTGTGTTGCCTAGGAATCAATCGTATGATGTTTGCATTGAATGTGATTTTATTTGTGGAATGCGCATGCCATGAGATGTACAGGTTAATTATTAATCCCCCAAATTAAATAGGAATGAAGCGTCCTTCCTGTTCTCCATCAAAATTCCTGATGGGAATGTAAGTCTGTATAGAGAGTATTCCCGAGGGAATATGTATGAACAGGCAACAATCTAATTGATGTTTAACATTATAAACACGCGTGTCTCGGAAAGCTGTTATCTGCACTGTAAAGAAGCTGCTGTACCCAAGATCATAAATCATGAGGAGTACGATACACATGTGTGTGTGTGTGTGTGTGTGTGTGTGTGGTAAACTCACGGG
>JAZGTJ010002049.1:19065-36565 GCA_036877575.1 Botia almorhae
CACACACACACACACACACACACACACACATCAACCCTATGTTTCACAGGCCTTAATTAAAAAGCACACGGCACTATTTATAAGTGTGATCGTCACTTAGTAGCACTAATAAGGATGTTAGTTGTAGAAACACATATTATTAAGCCTTAGGGGTAGTGAGAGCCCTGCTAGTAGGCACACATGCTAATAAGCTGCTGACGGGGCCTAACATCACTCTGAGGGCCCGAGCAGGATTAATCAGACTGTTAAAGAGTCACTGCGCCAAGGACACTGAGCCAAAATCAGCAGTTGGAGACAAACTAATTAACGGGTAGAGAGGGACCGAGTCACTAGAGACTGGTGAAGAGAAGCGTTGCTTTTACATTACTGTCGGTCTTGTTCACATGATGCCTTAGAGGGTTTAACTAGGCGGGATATGGTTGAGCTGACATATGTTACATTTAAAAGCCGTACGTCTCCATATTTCCCATTAAACCATTTTTAATCCAACCCACGTCCACACGTTTCTCTTAAAGGAACAGTGTAGCCAGAAATGGGGTTTTTCCAAACTCGTACGACTCTTCTGTGGAACGCAAACAGACTTTAAACATTTGTGCTGGTCGCATCTTTTCCATGCGATTGCAGTTGTCGAGCTTCAAAAAAAAAGATGCAAAAGCACCATAAGATCATAGCAATGATTTAATCTATGACTTGTGCGTTATATTCCAGGTCTTCAGAAGTTACACGACAGTTTCGTGTGAGGAACAGACCGAAACCAAAAGTCATAAATTCAAGTTTACGTGTAAACGTTTATGAGCAAGCCATGCAAAGGTGCAACAAACATCAAGATTTCCAGCGAACAACAACATAAAGACCTTTTTGCACACTTTCCAAAAATGATTTTTCCTCATTGTTCCAAAAAGGAAGTGGATTTATAGGTGTAGCACAACATGAATGTGGTTAAATAATGACAGAAGTTTTATTTCAGAGTCAACTGTCCCTTTAAGAGATGTCTGCCCTGTTTTAGGTGTCAATTATTAATATAAAATAGGAGTCATGCATGCATGCAGTACACGCATGCACATATACACTCGTGAAGTAGCCACTCGGTGACATTCTGAGCAGGTTCTTCAGGTGTATCCTGCTGCAGAATTTACAGGCTCTTAACGCTGGGTCAGATGATGGAGTACAGATAAACCAATCAGGCTTCACCCAGGATGAGTAAATGGACAGGCGAAGGGGTCCATTATCTGTCAGGCTTGTATGATACAGCAGCTCTATATTTACGGCCGGCCTAATGGGGTTTATTGTATTAGTGCATCAGGAGGGGGAATAGCCCTACGCAGACGTAGTATTTCCAGCTTTCTGCAATTACCTTATGTAAATCACAATGCAGGCGACTATTTAAAATGCATTGAATTTTCCAACGCAAAACCATCAAGTCCAACCATGCGAACTTCATTAATACCAAAAGCATAGGCTGATAACATTCGAAGAGCTCCTGTGATTGCCCCAGCCGAAGCCTGTGCGCCGTCGGCCTTTATTTTAAATGATACTTAAGGTGGTATTTACAAAGTCTAGTTAAACGGAGCATTTAAGCATGTGGCGGCCGCTCCATAGAGAAAAGCTACGAAATGTCTGAAGCACATTTTTAGACGCAACACAAACATACGCAATTGTGCGAAACTAAAGCAAACGAAGGGAAATAGATTTCAGTGTCACCTCCGCACTGTATTTTGCATGCAATGTATCAAAATGTATTGATGGTCCTTCACCAGTGAGATCTAGAACCTTGGTAACGTTCTACCACACTTCAAGCTGTAAGTAGTTAAGTGACGACGGACGTATGCTTATCGGCCGCTAGGACATTTCCATAAACGTCATTCCGGCGGTATACACAGAGATTTACAGCCCACAAACTCTGTTTACATTTATATGTAGCCCAATAAAAGCAGTTACACTGTCAAATAAAAGAATTCTATCTGCCCACATCATACACGCAAACGAATCGCGTTGTTTCGCCGCCATGTTGGCGTTACAGACGAAGGTGATTGGATTTGAGACAATCTGTTTCGATCGGGATCTGAAGAACTTGTTCAGCCGGGTTTGGCTCGTTTTGTGACAGAGCGGTTCCATTACACAGCTGCAAACGAGCAAAGTGCTTCCACATGCGTTTTAATGAACTCAATTACTCAGTTCGGGTGGGGCACCAAAACACAGAAATGACAATGGATCTCGTGAAGTTTATGAAAGTGTTTCGTCATATGCGTGCGAGATGCACAAACACGTTCTTGGTCAGCCTGACGGAGGCTCCTATCGATCGATTAAAGTGCCAAAAAGTGAGAAAGCGAGGGGAGGCAACGGAGTCTGAGAGAAACAACAACGTTTCTATGGCTGAGTGACAGAAAAAGAGAAAGTCATGAATGTTTTATGGGTCATAATGGCTTGCTCAAATTTCCTCCACACTTCGGCCTCCATGGACACACGAGACCAGGGGCTTTCCTGGCACCTCTGCCCTAATAACAGGCAGTGGCATATGGTCTGCAATTCACACACCTCTGGGGTCCTGGCTGCTGTAGACTGTGGTCAGGGCTATGAATTATGGATATGAGCTAATTGTTTTCTCATTTGGAAAACTCTGTGCTTTTTGTTTTTTTTTTACCAGCTCATGATTTCTAGCAGGTGTTTAATTTGATCTCCACCCAGTCATGGTTCTCCCACTTTCTGAGTTACATTTTGATAGATTTACAGATTTAGGTGGTTCCTTCGAGAAAAAAATGAGGCGAGTTATTTATAAGCTAATTTAAGAACAAATTTAAGCCTTTATGAGTATTGCAACACACTCTCACATTTGGGTTTCATGGTTACATGCACGGATTTCATACCAACAGAGCTGTATAAATGATGAAACTGCATTTTTTTGTAAAGCTAGAATTACAAACGGTGCTACATAACAGGAAATTACCCTATTAAAGCTACTGAGAAAATGATTTAGAAAAAACAAAAACGGACACCCTCAAAAACAATTTAGCTTAATCATCGTTGTATTAAAAAGGGAAACTGTTGACAGCTCCTTACAATGAAGACAAACTGAAACAATAACTCAGTCATTATCACTTTAATATTATCTGTGAGTTTTTTTTCTTTTTAATCAGAATTAGACATCAATTTCAGAAACAGCAGTTAGTCTGAAAATTACATTCAAAATGACATCACACCCCTCCACTTCCTGTCTGAGCATCTTCTATTTAATATTCATTTTCTTCATCCGTACATCAACAAAATCACATCGTTTCCATTGTTATTGACACACAAACTTCAAACTGTTACACTTCAATTATTATTGGTATTTTTCTTTTTTCGAACAGGTCACGCTCATGTAATCTGTACATCAGCTCGTTGAATTTTATTTTATTTTTTAAAAAGAAGCGAAGGTGTTTTCCATGCGTACCTTCAATGATCACTAACCGCAGATGATTCCCAGTACCACACGACCATTTTATCGGCTTCTTTCCACCGAGTGGCAGAGGCGGAAGATGAGATGAATACTGTGTATTGATTTGAAACCGTGTAAGACCAAATGCCAATCTGAGCGTCTCACCTTTCTTCTTCCTGGACGCCTCAAGAGAAATGAGGGGGAGTTTGAGAGACAGCATTGTTAGCCTTTGGCTGTTTTGCTAAGAGGCTCCACTTTTGAACTGCACGTAACTCACTGGGATCACGTCTGGAAAACAGCCTGGATCTCTGCATACGGTTACACACTTCAGCACAACACAGTCTGATTATATATCAAGAGGACAACACAGGGTTTACCTTCACGAGCCTCACAAACAAACATCGCATAATTCTTTAAGGGGAAGTTGGATTTCATTCAAA
The DNA here is from genome assembly GCA_036877575.1 of Botia almorhae. NCBI lineage: Eukaryota > Metazoa > Chordata > Actinopteri > Cypriniformes > Botiidae > Botia > Botia almorhae. The sequence continues at coordinate 22,921 of JAZGTJ010002049.1, forward strand.
GGATGTTCTGAGATTTCTATTGGATGACATGATGGGCAATGTAAGCATGTCAGTTATCCAATAGCATAGTCCTGAAGCAAAGGGGGCGTGGCCTTTCCAGTGAACGTTAGAGGTGCGGCAAACATGGCGCGATTGGTTGATGGGTCTTTCCCATTTGCAACAGATAATTCCTGAACTAATACTGATTATTAACCATTGTCCATTTTAAGTGACCCCACTGCCCACAGGTCAGTAGTCGTTGTCTTATAATACTGCCTCCTAAATACAGTGCATGTTCAGCTTATTCCACTGAAAAAAAGAAAAACAAGAAATCAAAATGCGACACCGACTACAAATCGGGTAGTGAATCAAACCCCAAAGTCAGATTATCGATCTATATTTTACACATTTTCACTGCAAAGACCAAATCTGGCCAGAATACAAAGCATCCGCTCAGCCCACAGTTATTCTAGTGGTCAATACTGGCTAAGAAACAGTCCATTCCAGTGTCCAGTTTAGGAAATATTTCCATCCTCCAAAACGAGTGCATCATGGCAACTAATAAGCATCTGTAATTGTCTAAAAATCCTTCCAGTTTATTCTAAGCCAATGACGATCCGAAGCGAAAAGAGAGAAATCTGTGTATCTTCACATTTCAAAAGAATTAAGTGCATAAAGAACCTTCCTGTTTTCAGTCACCTTTGTTTACATCCAGTCACCAGTTACTCGTATCTGCATGTATTTTTTAAGCTTGGTCCACAGCAGTGGCGTGTTATGGGTTACGCTCTCTCGTCGTGCAGTGGAGATGGTAAAGTTCTTGCGTTTTTTGCTCTCTGGAGTCATTCTAATGGAGTGTCACCTGGAGATGTGCAACCTTCTGGAGATGTTCTACCTGCCAAAAATGTTCTCGTACTCTAGAAGGATGAGTTCTACAATCTGGTTCTGATAAACCATATAAACGGCCATGTTGCCCGTCTCGATCTCCGGGCGCAGCAGCGTCGGGCCGAACACGATGGCCACACTCTGGGTCGTCATCCTGTTTACCTCGCCATGCTCTATCACCCTGAGAACCACAAGACAGATGAGGTGAAAATTACATTAGTACAACAAAGTGAAAAATACATTCTCATCCTGGTCTACAAATTGCTTTCCTGTACATTTTTGGAAAACCTAGCTGTTCATCCGTACCGTTTGTTTGACAATAACATCGTGAAAGGTGAATTTGCAGCAGGTAATCAAAATTTGTTTGCGTTTCCTTAGCTACATAAAGGCCAGACTCGCAAACACATTTATTCCAAATTAAAATGACGCTTTCCAACTGCAACAATTTTACATTGGAAAAAATGTTTGGCTATTGTGCTTAAATTACACAAATACAGATCCCCTTCTGCACGCAACAGCGAAATGTCAGGCCGTAATTTTTCTGTAACGGTGTGCCTCCGTCCTCCATTTTGAGTTACAGTGGACCGAGAGCCATTTAAATGCAAATGGAGGCAAAAGCAAATGTCATTGTGCATGTTTGATATTGCAATTACGATTGGGACTCAATACCGGTTTCAAATTACATTCCGAATGACACTGAAAGGTACGGCCTCGTACATAAACGAAAGGAAAATCATTCACTCTGTTTGTAGAGTGAAAATGGAGTTTTCTTTGTTTATTTCCCACTTCATTTCAAGGATATTGAGATGGGAAGCGATGGCCTCCAAAAGTCATCTTTTGTATTTGCCTCAAAATGATGTACGTGTGCAGACAGGTCTAAATAATATAGTGTTGTTATTTTAGAGTTAGAAAGATTAATGTTCTGTTCTTTTATGACAAATAACGATCAATAATAAATGGGCAATTATAACAAGGGCCACTTTGACCACTGTCTCACGTAAGACTGAGTGCAAAATGAAGGTGAGGGAGAAATGAACAGACCACACTAGACGGAACAAGACAAACTCTCTAAGGAACCCCAAACTGATTAAAGATTCATGCTCCTCTCACCTGCCTCTGAGGAAACAGTCTTTAAAGCTCATGATTATTTTAAGATTTCCAATGGATGTGATAGCAGAGGTAGAGTTAAGGATTTATAGTTATAGGGTCACTTCGTAAACCCAAATCTAAAAGAAAATAAAGAGCAGCTTATGTAGTGGATTAGCGTCGGCATTGCTGGAAAATCTGGCAGAATCTTCTATTTACACACTTTTGTTTGGCCAATTATTATGGCCTTTTAAATCATACCAGCATTTGATGCCTAAGAAATCGCATTGTAAACGTATATGCTAATATAATTACAAACGTGCAGTTTTTACAAACAAGCATTTTTCATTTAATTACTATTAAATTACTATTAAAACTGATTGGCTTAATGTTTAATGTATATCCTGCGAGTCAGGATGTGTTAAGATTTTCAAAATACTGTATGATTTATACATTACAATGACTATAATATATATGACAGTTATATACAGTATGTGATAGAATTATTAGTTTTTGGACAGATAGAAGTTTTGATCTCTCCACACGTTTATATTAATTTTTTCCGCTTATTGTTCTGAATAATCGTTCACTAAATGACAACATTTTTGAATATTACGCACCCCTGAATATCACAAACAACAAAAGAACAAAACAAAAGAACACACACGAACAAAACCAACTATGACTGGCCGCTTTATGCTCCAAACACATCCTGTCTAAGTGGGCGGTTCTTTGCCACAAAGTGGACCGAACTTCATCCCGCGGTTCTCTGCAGAACACACCTCTGGATCATCTCTAACAATGACCGAAATGTGGCTTCATCACAATACGTGCCAAAGCGTGTGTGTTCACGTGTATTGTTCCCTGTGAAGGTCTCGAAGTTGGTGTCACAGCCAGGAACTGTTTACACGGCCCATTGCCTCTTTTAATTACATTACTCTGCATGCAGCACACACGTGGATAAACAATTTCACCTGATGTCACATTGCCACATTTACACAGTTTAATACAAGCCCTTCATGTTCACTTCCTCCGTCACCTTGTATTCTACTCTCTCCATTTTTCCAAGACCTTTCTCTTTCTCTCTCTCTCTCTTTCGCTCTCTCTGTGTGGCTTGTGCATCACACCCAATGGCAATGCATCAGGCGGATGTGATGCCCCCCCCATCTCTCTCTCCTGCTCCTCATGTCTCTCTCTTATAATGATGTAGTTGGCCAGTCTCCAGGTCTATCCCCGTAATGGATACAGTGAGATAACTCGATAGAGGCTTGCTGTGCAGAACATGGACCACACCCTCCTCACCTCTAACACACACACACACACACACACAGTCACTATCCAGCCCTGCCCTAAATCAATAATGAATAATGATGGTTTGGAAAGCGTATTAACTCAAAACAGTAAATCCACCTCTGCTTTAAAATAAACTTGTAACAGCATGTAAATATCACGTAATAGCTCGGTGAGTAACACACATTTCTATTTTACAGTTCTGCTCGTAAATCATGAACTTCTCTCACCTTTTCAGATGTTTAAATAAAACTTTCATGGTTTCCTGATTCGGTTTTGGCAACTGTTTGATCAAGTCTTTTATGGATTGGACTCGCTGCTTGTAATCTGAGTTTTCTGAAAAGCAACATGAAAAAGCAGGATTACATACAGAGAGAAAGACTCAGGAAAGATTATTCCAGGTCACATAGCGCCCTCTTGTGGCTGATGCTGTGTTCGTGTTTTGGGTGTGCAATGAAGAAATCAACATCTCTACACGGCTTTACATATTAAATGGTGTCAGTACATGAAAGAGATGTACGAGAAATTACTATTGCGTAACATTTCTGTAACATTTATTAAATGACGTATATCAGTGTATATGATGTATATCAGGTTATAATTAAAATATACATTGACTAATCATTTCTACAACCAGTATCCTCTGGAAGTGACTGGGATTACAGTGGGTTACAGTAGGAATGGATGGGGCTCAGTGCAGAAAGACACTCACTGATGGCCTCGATGAAGTCGTTGAAGGATGAGTAGGTGAAGAGAGGTTCTGGAAGCTCTCGGAAAAACATCTTCAGAGCACCTGTGGTCACATGGATGTCCTCCCACTTACTGTCCTCCAAGTTGATTTTTTCGTCTGCAGACACACAAACACACACTCGATATCAACCACATATCTGACATTTGCACGTTTTCGTCAATACGCGCATTCCGTTGGAATCGAACCCAGAACCTTGTTGTTGCTAGTGCCACGCTCTACCACTTACTATTACCATTACAACCATCTACTATTTGGAACTCAACTGCTAGTCTATACCATCTTTTAGGGCAGGAGAGGAGTGCAACGTTTGTACAAGATTTTAGACAACAGCCCGAAAGGTCTTTACCGTGATTGACCGCAAAGCGCAGCTTCTGAATGACTGCCAGGTTTCCACTGACTCTGTACAAGCCATCAACACTCAACCCTGAGAGAGAGAAAGAGAGAGAGATTTATAGTTATAGAGAAATGTCAATAGCGAAATGACAACTTTACGACTGTATTATAACAATCATAATAGTCACTGAAACACACACACACGTAGGTACCTGTGTTTTCCACGTGCTCAATGCACATCTTGACAAAGTTCGGTACAGATGTGCCCTCTCTTTGACACAGGTCAGTCATACTGCAGCCAAACACCTGATCTGAGATCAGGAAGGACAAGAGCATTAACACAAGTGTCTGCCAACACAACTGCTTGCTTTTACAGAATGTACAGTACATGTATAATTAAACGTTTTTCCTTAGCACTTAGCACCCTATTTTGTACCCTGCTCATGGAAAGATCCTCACACAGGTCCTAAAACTAACCTGCATGTGTGTGTAACCATGTGTGTGTGTCACCTTTGATGTAGCCCTTGTCTCGGACAGCCTGTAACGTGGGTCTTCGCGTGAGGAACTTCTTCAGCTTGACTCTGGTCTTCTTCTGCTCAGATGACTCCATACTAGTGGAGCTCTTCATTGCTACACAAACGTGTGTGTGTTAGAATTCATAACAAACCTTATGATGAGTTCTGATTGGTTGATTTCATGATCACATGCAGCTGGAGGAGTGTGTGTGGAGTACCTCTGTTTTTCTTGAGGTCTTTGAGATCTTTCTCTTTGTCGTGTTTCTCAGTTCCTGGAGACTCAGGCATGTCCTCTTCAATGGCCTCATCAGACTCCCAAGCCTACACACACATATTGTGTTTTCATGTTTTATGGGTTCGTTCCATAGACATAATGGCATTTATACTGTAAAAACTGTATATTATGTCCCCAAACCCTCAGTGAAAACTTTCTGCTATTTTAGATTTTCAAAAAAATCTAAAATAAAAAAAAGGTTGTTCTCTCATTTACTGATATCACTAAAGGGATATTTGGTCCCCATAATGTAGTGAATACCAGGACCACACACACACACATACACACACACAGTATGACAATATTAAGTGAGGTCATCCCATAGACTGAACTGACACACAAACATGTATGACATTAGATCAGGCTGATTTATGGCTGATTTATGACTATATATTTAGTAAGGACCAGGAAAATGGAGGAGTTGGTTGTCATCATATGCTAGTGAGGACCTATATTTGGTCCTCACAAATAGCTAATAGCTAAACCTGCACACACACACACAGACACACACTTGTTTCTATGCCTTATGGGGACTTTCTATAGACATAATGACTTTTATACTGTACAAATATTAAAGTCTATCCCCTAACCCTTACCCTACCCCTAAACCCAACCCTCACAGAAACCTTTCTGCTTTTTTACAATTTAAAAAAGCATCATTTAGTATGTTTCCCTCGTGGGGACCGCTGGCTTGTCCCCACAATGTAGGTTTGTGTGACTTTTCCCATCCTCGTGGGGACATGTGGTCCCCACAGTGGTAGAAACACATACACACATCATAACACTGTGATTCTGAACTCATATGTACATCCTGTTAATCTGTATGTTGTAAACAGATGTGTTTGTGCTGTAATCCACTCACATGTGTGTTGATTGTCTCTGACAGAGCTCTGTACCAGTCACTGATCACACTTTCTATCTCTGACTGGATCAGCAGCTCTGTGCCCACTCGCGTCTTCAGCTGGAGGGGTCAAAGGTCAGAGCAAGGTCAGCAGGATGGCATTAGGCAGATGCAGGTGTCAGAACAGCTCCAGTTACAGAAAAATAATTCTTATGGTTAATCTTGGTCAAGTAATATTATAAAACGGACAGTCATATGCAGTCATATTATATGACTGCATTTTCTATTTTCCATTATATTTGGTGTTGCAACTGTTTTATAAACTCAATATTAGAATGCATTACAGTGATTTTACAACATTGATATGGGTTGTAGGCACTCTGTGTTGTGTTATGAAAAACCACTGGTAGTTTAAATGAACTATAATGGCTTAAATAGACTATACTTCCAAAAACGGGCTCACTCTCACCTCAATAACATGCTTCTTGCTGGACTTTTCTTTGGATGCCCACTCGACTGAACCTCCTCTGAGGTCCACTGTGAATTCTGGTTTGGACTGACTCCCTCCAAACTTTAAAAGACACAGTTGATTTGAACAAAACAGTTTGCATGAGTATACGACCTGAATCTTTAAGGCGTTATTTAAAATTCTCTTTAGTCCATTGGCTGTTAAATATTAGCTATATTGGTGTTCCGGGGTCATAACAAAAAAAAACAAAGCACACTTAAAGTGTCAATTCGTTAGGGGTGGCAGGAAATGATCAATAAGTTAGGCTTGAATTTTAAATGCTGTTTTTAGCATTTATAGCCCAGGTTTGCAAAGAGCATTCCCACTTGTTTTTGTATATATGCTTTGTGCAATGCTAAGCTTGTGTGTTATGATAACCCAAACAAATAATCTCAAATAAATTAGTCTTAATATACAAAAAAGCATGCCAGCAAACGCAAGGGTCTAGTGCATCCATTTTCATATATGTAACTCCATAAATGGTTATTTGTCACACTGAGAGTTTAAAATACCCTCTCTTGTTGGAGGAACCAACTTCAAGCACATAACGGGGACGGAAAGTGTCAAAGTAGGACGTGCACAATTAAAATGGAAGACAAGCTGCCCTTTTTGAGCTGATCTGGAAGCAGTTCAGCGACTTATACAAGCTTTTGGTTCAAAGGCCATAAATGGACAAAACCATCATAAATACAGTTAGTTTATTCTGATGAAAATTATTTATCATTTCTAAAATTTACCCTGTTTAAAACCTTTTTCCAAACAGTTCTATGAGTTCTGAATTACAGACAGCTTAAGTTAAGACAAAACTGTTCCTAGATCAGCTTAAAGGGCACATTCAATTCAGAGTAGCTGACATACAGAGGAAGCCCGGCCACGCCTACAATGCGTATAGGCTACTGCAGGGCGGGGCTTAATCGAATGCTTCCAGTTACTTAGCAACGAAAGGAGGAGCTCGGGGAAGGAACCATTGTGGCAGTACGACTTGAAGAGACAGGAGGATGAAAGGAAAAAAGGAAAAGAACAGAAAAAGAGATTGATGATGCATGAACACAGACTCACAACACACTGGAGATATAAATGAAGGTAAGAATGTAGAGAGGTACGTAACAGCTAATGCTAGTTATCCAGATGCTAACAATTCACAAGACAAAACTGACACATTGTGGCCTTCTATAGTTTCAGAACTAAGCATGGATGCACTTTAAATGAAACACTCACAACAAAGCAGCTGTATTTGAAGTACTCTGGGAGATACTGCCAGTATTTAAAGCACACTAAACGATGCTGTCAAATGTCACTACAGACTACTGTTTATTTAAGAGAATGGTTCCACAGCTTCCTCACAGGAACAGATCATTAGAACACAACCTGATGGAACACATACCCAGCTGGTGCCACTGCCCTGACCCTTGGCAAAGAGCAAAGAGGAACCCTGCAGAACGGTCCAGGTGGAGGCCCAGTTCTTCCTGCAGGACACCATAAAAACAACGAATAAACAAAAAACAACAACAAATCTGTGTCACACTTCTAAAGATCAAATGAGGAAGTAGGGATGAGAATCACAAACAAAACGAATGTTAAACTTGATCATAATTCTATATATCACAATTCTATACAGGATTAACCAATTTTTGAAAGCAATTGAAGAATGCTAGTTCTTATGATCTAAAACCAAAACTGGAGACCTGTGACTTTTAGTCCATGTATATCAGCACTGAATCCATTTACATACAAATGTACTCCTACGGATTGACAGAAATTATGATTTTGCATTTAAAAAGGTCAGTTCTGGGAAACGAACCAAAAATACTGATGACTCACCCTGCACTGCACAACATTCTTTGGCTTGCACACCGAGATCATACAGTACAGTGTCTTCAATAACAGTAATGCATAATATTATGATTACATGGCCTAATGGTTAGAGACTCAGACTTGTAACCCAAAGGTTGCCGGTTCGATTCCCAATATAAGAATTCCCCCAGCACTGCAGTGACAGCTGCCCACTGCTCCGGGTAGGTATGTCACTCCTCACCGGTATGTGTTAAATAGATTACAATACCTAATAAATGCATCAATTTCACTTCCCTTCACTGTTTTATTAAATGCCCATACACCCATTTCCCCTCACTTGTATAAGAAATGAATGCAGAGATTGCGTTTACCTGACTTTCTTTCCATGCTCAGTGATTTTGGTGACATTAAGAACCCCACACTTTTCTGAGGGCTACAGACAAGAGACAAAATGAGTGAATCAAAGGGTTGAAACTTAGAAATGTAAACTGAATCAGATGGAATTTTGAATTAAATGGAATTTAAAATTGTATGCAAAACACAAACACAGAATGTTAACACTGAGGAGCAAGCGGTCAAGCACACGGGTTAGGGTGTATACTAACGGTTGAGGGGTGTTTGGGTGAGGAGGGGCAGGAGTCTGATTCGGGAGAGCTGTGTTTAGCATTTACAGACTCCTACAAGTCAAAAAGCAGAGAAAGAGTTGTGTTAAACCCCAGATGTGAGGTGGGGGGGAAGATGACAGGAAGTTAGAGCCAGTCTGAAGAATCTTCTAATACACAGCAGCAGACACTGTTAGCACTATATTATTATTAGTAGTAAATGCTGGTGTTTCATACGTTAGTAAAAGTTAGATGAGGAGTTAGTATAATTGCAGCAGGCAAATTATAAAACACACAAACAGTACAAATATAGTATCACACACTGTACAAATCATGAACGGCACATTTCGAGCAGGTTTTGATTGACTTTGATTCATTTTCTTGATTCGTTTGAAAACAACATCCATTTCTGAAGTGAAAAAAATCACGAAGTCTGTAATCACATCTGATTGGTTACAGCACAATGAGGTGACTAACTTCTCTGTACAGTGATAGGCCGAACCCTTTGGGGAGGCGGTTAAAGCTGAACCTGTTTTTGAATGGCAGCTGTAATGAGTGACATACAAGGTCAGAGCAACATAACCATAACATAACTGAACGGAAACGTACAGGAAACGTATCTGTGCTAACGCTCTGTGTTAATCTGCACTGTCATCTGCATGGAGGAAGATATGACATCATATGGCTATGACATCACAGGAAGCTTTTTAATTGGCTGTTGGACACCATGCTGGTTTTTAAAATATAACATCTGGGATTGTATTAATAATAACAATAAATTGCCTAGAAAAGCATTAGTTAGAGTGTTAAACACCAAACCTAAAACAACTGAAAACACACATACAGAAACATGTACCTTGTCGCTGAGGTCTAGCACATAGGTGCTATGTCTCCACTTGGAAAGCACAATGGGCTCCTGAGGTTTCCTCTCCAAACTGTGACTTTTAGGAGCATCTCCAGAGTTTGGAGAAGAGACATTATACTGCGAAGAAACAAAATAGAGAAAAAAGAGAAAGTGACAGATTAAAGCAGACCTATCATTGATGCAAGTCAAACACAATATTGTGGTGAGTCAAACACAATTTACAAAATCAACCAATAGGAAGGCAACATGGAATCATACACAGTTCGACAGGAAAGGAGAGGAAACAGAGCCCCAAACCACACGGGCCACCAGAATACTAGATTAGAGATTCAGAGTTTTGGAGCGGGGTTTCCCAGGATTGCTCCTGCAGGGTCAGTGTCCTGCAGAGTTTAGCTCTAACCTTCATCAATCACACCTGATCAAGCTAATCAATGTCTTACTTAAAAGACTAGAAACCTCCAAGCAGGTGTGTTAGGGAAAGCTGGAGCTAAACTCTGGACACTGGCCTTCCAGGAGCAGGACTGTGCACCCTTGCTATAGAGTTTTCCTGTATATATCCAATGGCTTGTTTTTAACACAACAAAAACTGTGCGGTCTACAAGACAACCTCCTGGGTACCAGCACTGTTGTGTGTGTGATTGTGTTGCTTACTTTTGGTAGCTCCCATTCAGAGCGTGATCCATCAGCGTTGTAATAGTACGGTCGGCCTTGCTCGTCCACATGTTTAATCCACTGCCAAACAAAGAGAAACATCAGTGACATTGTGTATCGTCACGGAAACACGGATGTTTCCATGTCTAAACAGCTTTGTTTCAGCACCTTCTCATTGGTGTATTCAGACACATAGAGAGTGTGGCCATGTTCATCGAGTTCCTCAGACCAGCCTCTGGGGGGCGATCCGTACTGACTGTCGGACTGACTGGAGTGGGTGCTGGGGCAGTTCTCCTCAGATGATAAGTGCTGAAAAACCAGTATACAGAGAGAGAGAGAGAGAATTACACATCAAAAAGTTTAACCACTATCTTGGTTCACAATAAAAAGTGCAACTACTAGTCTAAAAATGAATATTTTTTAATTATACATAAATCTTTCGTTGTTTTATAGCATGACAGTATCCCTCCTATCTTTTATGTTATTTTTCTGTTTTTGTCTTTATTTGTGCAGTACAGTTGGAGAAAGGACATGAAGTGGAAAAGAGAGTTTTGTGGGATCGGGAAAGGACCATGAGACGGGACTCGAACCAGGAAGCGCAATTGAGCTCCATGTCGGAGCGCCGCCCATGAGGTTACTGAAACTTAGATGAAAACTTCCGAACTGGCTGTGTTGAATCTATTCAGAAAGCGGGTTAAACATTTTAATGTCTTAAACACATACATTTTGCTGCCAACTTTTGAGATTAAGTTCACATTACGTTGGTCATGTTAACTGATATCTGCCAAACAGAATAAACATGAGCTGTACCCACTCAGTTCTGTTGGAAGCTGGGTCAGCCTGCCGGAGCCTAAATATCAGAACAGCCTTTTTCAAAGGCTTAAATATAGACTGAAGACCCACTTCAGCTCTGGCCTAGTTCAAACTTTCACAAGTACAAGCATGTGGGCACATCCACACTCACACAAGCATGAACGAATTCAACGCAAAGAGGTTGTTTTACAGATTAAATGTGACTTCAGCTTGTTAACACTCAAAGCAGATTCTAAAATATAGAGACCAGGATGGCGGATATCTGTGACAGATATGTAACTTAATTACAATAAATGAGGCGTGCGTGAAATTGCTGAAAGTTGAAATGAACGCCTGTTTCACACAATTTCTACTCAGAATTCACAAAACAGAAACTGAAAACACAAATGTTTAATTCCCTGTTGAAGAGGCTGTTGGAAGATTTTGGAACGGACAGAAACAGGAAGCAGCTGTAGATCAGTTCGTCACTACTTCATTTACATGTTTTCTATTAATGTAATGCTGATGAATATACTCTGTGTTTTCTTATCTATATGTCTAGGATGTAAACAAACTAGGGGCGGGAGTCAGCAGGAAACTGTTAATACAATATCATATTGATGTGTGGGTCACTACACACAAACATGTTTTATGGGGACATTTCATAGATGTAATGGTTTTTATGTAATGGTATGATGTAAAAGTTTCCTCATGGGGACCAAAAAACTTCCCCACAAGGTCAAAATTAACTGGTATTGCTATATCTGTGGGGACATTTGGTCCCCATAACATAGTGAATACCAGAACCACACACACACACACACACACACACACACAAACACACACACACACACACACACAGTATATACTTGTGTGTGTATATACCTCTAAAACATATTACGATTTTAATACTGTCATGGGTGTTTTTGTTACCTCCATGTCCCCCATGTTGGTCGCGTCCCCGCGGCTGACCCCGTTGTCTCGTGAGCGGGGTGGTTTCCAGGTTCTCTCCTGAGTCATACGGTTGTAGTAGAAGTTTCTTCCACTTGTGTCTTTATGCGTCTCCCAGTCACCCAGGATGTGCAGCGGAGAGGAAGAGGGCAGAGGTGGAAGAGATGCCTGAGAGATCTTCAGCTCCTGAAGGTTTGTGTAGACAGGCGACTCGGATCGGCCCTGACCAGTGGGAGATATGCCCTGTGGGTGACCGAGAGGAAGAAACACTGTCAAAGAAAATGGCTTTGCTCGCAACAACAAGGTCATGGGTTTGATCCGTAGGGAATACACAAAGACTGAACGGATAAAAGGATCTGCCACATCATTTTATAAAAGATAATGATTTCAAAATATTGCACAAAACATTTCAACGGAATAAGAAAGTGGAATAAAAAATGATTTATGAAGAGATAAAAAATATTTCTCCAAACTAACATTTAGTTTAGTAGCTTGAATATAAGTCTCAAAAGATAACTAAACATGTTTGCCAAAGCGAGAAAGCCAAACGAAATGGATTTTGCCAAGTAAAAACTCTGAGAGGAATCCAAGAGTCGTTTTAGCCAGTTTATTTTATTGATGCGTTCACGGCCGCCAGCTAGCTAGAACTTTACTCACACTATTCGTTACAAACAACTCCTGTTGAACAGAGAGGAAAGTATGCAGAGAATTCACCTACATGAAAATCAAACAAGGAAACATTTGCGCAAGTTTTTCCAGGACATAGAGACCAACGGGACAGACCAATCAGAATGAAGTTTAACATGTAACATAACTTCAACATAGTCACAATCTGAAGCCACTTGAACTGAACGATGACATTTAACTGAACAGAGTCATTTCTGACTGGAAAACTGTAACGATCAATGTTGCTAGAAACACAAAGATAATGAAAATAACACGTTTAAAATGTTTAACTAAAAGAATGAGCTACGTTAATAAATACAAACGACATTAATATACAACAGTCCAGTAGTTGTACAAAAAGACAGAAGCTGCATGACTTAGGTCAGTTTATTTTAGAAAGCGCCTCTACCTCACTGCTGTGTAACAGAAACATGTTCTCATGTACCTCTAAAGGCTGTTCTTATTCTGGTACCTCTGCGAGCTGCACCAAAATGAAAATAAACCGAACAATACAAACAAACACACAAACCAGCGGTAACCCATAGAAACATGCAGACAGGAAGTACTGAAATAGATGCCATTCTCTCATCTTAGACTTACAGTAACTAATACCACACATTAACAAAAGCTCCACAGAGCGCTGAGAAAAACATACATCAGCAATGTTAAAAAAATGACTTAAATCTTATTAAATCTTACAAAATACTAAGATGAATGACGTGTGAAAGGGTCAGAGGCTACAGACCTGAGAATGAATGCAGTAAATGGTTATGATCTGCCAGAACGTTTATAAGAACGAGAAACTGGACATCACACTGTCGGCAGATGAGCGCAACAACCCAACAAAGCAATGACCCACTGCTAA
>JAZGTJ010002049.1:41565-46341 GCA_036877575.1 Botia almorhae
ATAGTATTCCAAAGGGTAGTTCACCCAAAAATGAAAGTTCTTCCTACCTTTACTCACCCTCGTTGTTCCAAACCAATTATAATTTTTTTTATTCTGTGGAACACAAATATTTATATTTTGAGAAATGTCTCAGTGGCTTTGTGTCCATACTATGGAAGTCAATGGGTACCGCCGTTGTTTGGTTTATGGGGCTTATGGTAGTCTTCTTTCTATACAAACTAAGAATTACATTTACACACACACACACAGAGCCTGTAGAGTTGTGTGTATACCAAATCATTGTTTATCCTGTGGTATTACTCAGTTTACACTCAAAGACTGTGTGAGGTCACTTAGCTAACAATCAGCCTCATTAATCTAACACATTTAAAGCAGCTACCACACGGTAGCATTAATTGCTTATCATAGATTTAATATTTTTATCTGACCTATTGTTGTTTTTTTGCTCACCCACACCCCTGTTAGACACAGTCTACAATAGTCAAAATACAAAGTAAGATTATGCAATTTCTTTTTATCTTATCTGTTAGTGTAAAGAAAAAGCCTTTCAGACAGATATTTCACTCTGTTCCTCTTTCTTTCAAAGACACAATCACAGATTGACGCATTCTGATTCACACAGAGTTGATTGATCTGAACAGAAACAGAATCGGATAATCCTGTCAAACTGAATCAAATTAGTGGCCGGTCAAACAGCAGAATCAGTCAAACATGGCGACAACACAGAAATAAGATGTAACGATGTTATCGCTTCTTGTTAGTCTCCAATATCCAATATAATAAACCCCAACTGTTTGTTCTAGAGCGCTCCTATTTAGCACACAGCTTGTTAACAAAGATGTCAGAACATCGACTCAGACCTCGCTGGGCTGGTTCACCTTGGCCCATTTACTTGTGTGTTTCCCTGGTGTCAGATCGTCACCCTTGCACACACAAGCACAGCGGGGTTAACGAAAAGTTCTAGACGCAGAACGTCTGCCACGCGGACTAAAGGAGACGACGGCTCTTGGTACAGAGAGCACAATAGCGATTCAGAAACAGTTGTCCTCAGAACAACTCACAATGACTCAACAAAGAGGAACAGACAGATGAATACACAGACCGAGGCGATTCAGGAGAAACAGAAAGATTTTTAAAAAGTGTCAGTTTCTCGATACAGGCAGGGTTGAGGGAGGGGATCGAATTTTCCGAAAAAAATTAAAGAAGTGTCCTCTGGAAACGTTAGGATTTGTGAGGAAACGATCCAAACAGTTGGAGACTGAAAAGAACAGTGTGTTCGAGACGTGCGACTTGTGGGAAGAGAATTTCAATTATGCAAATCTGTAGTAGTACAGACATTCCCAACTCTCAATGGAGCAATACGATGCCATATGTTTGTGGAGGACAGCCATGCCTGCCCTGAAGAAGACCTTTAGCTGCAGAAATAGACCTAGAACAATGTGCCTTTCTCACAATGCCCACAAAGCCAGCGAACGGACAGAACAAAGCGTGTATGTGAGGACCTCATACGAATGACATGGGCTAATCAGCAAAATGATGTAAGTGGTCACAATGACGCAACCTGCGTCTGCCTTCCCGCCGATGAAGCCTCAGTTTTCTTCTCCTCTCAAAAACAACTGACATCATCCCTCTCTCCTACACATCCTCATTCTCCGTCCAGTTTGTGGAGGTCAAGTTATGCGTGACAGCACAAAAGTACAGAGTTCTTCAGTCACGGAAGACACACCACTGTGAATTTCTTTATTTCGTCTAGCAACCGAAAACTAGCTAAAAGAAACAACAAACAAACACTACACAACATACAATGCCTTCAACCCACAAACCTCGCATCGCACTGCACAACTGAGAACCCTACACGCGGTAAAAGGCTATATCGCTTCATTTACCTCACTGATCTTTATTTCCCCCTCGTCGCTCAAGCACTCACCAGGTAGTGCGGAGATCGAAGGTAAGAGAACATGTTTCCTGTCAGTGTGGGGTCGCAAACCGACCCGTGCTGAGAAAATGAAGACTGTCCTTTTAGCAAGAAGGAAAGTGAGCGATACAGATGGGATGGAAGAAAAGGACAGAAACAAAGAATCCGACATAGGACAGTCGAGGCTCTCCAACCCAAAGCCACAAAGAGGCAGATGCTTGGTGCTCAAGAGCATCTTAACAAGTTAAATATAGCAGTGAAGTTCTCTTTAAATAGGCTCAATCATTAGGACACTGTGAGAGAGAGAGAAAGGGAGAGAGAGAGAGAGAGAGAGAGAGCAAAGCAATGGGTGAGCAAAATCAGGACGAGTGGCCTTGCACGCTGAAGGTCGGCCAGCAGTGCCCTGGGGTCAAAGGTCATGGCACAAAAGGTTAACAGAGATGCGGTTCACACGATCTGCAAAGGAAGGGTGCGGTTCTGTCGCCAGGATCCCTGTTCATGCATGTCAGGGTCTAGGCATGAGGGGTTGACACAGAGAGTCATCCACACGACAGCGTTTTCAATCAAGAACTAAAACCTTTATACATTTTTGCTGTTCATTTCCATGACGACTGTGTTTCGTAATACTGAAAATGCAAACTGTTGAAAATGCACGTTTCAAAGAGCAAGTTTTTGAAAATAACACCATATTAATTTCCATGTAAATGACAAAAACACAAATCTGTGAAAACAATGACACGCACAGTGCATGTTCAGTCTATAGGTATGCGCGTGCCCAACCGAACACAACAATGTCATTGTACTGCCGGCTGCGAGTGTACATTCCTGCTCTAGTGATGTGGAAGTAGTCTGCAGCTTACCGCAAGATCATTAAAGCAATAAAGTAAACATAACTAATGCTCTAATGCCTGACAATATTGTCTGTCTGTGTGTGTGTGTGTGTGTGTGTGAGAGAGAGAGAGAGAGAGAGAGAGAGAGAGAGAGAGAGAGATATTTGTCAATGAAATGATGTTCCACTTTTCATGAGTCAGCAGTCTGGTCGCATTTCATTGGCCGGGCACAAACAGTTGCTATGCAGGGCTTCAAACAAAAGAGCAATGTCGTGATTGAACTGTGCTGCTCCAGCTCTGCGCCATAAGACTTTGGCTGATAATAGTCACAAGGCCACGTCTCTGCTCATGCCCAATACATCACACCCACTCACAAGCCCACACTCTGAATAATGCATACAGCAGTGTGCACGCGTGTGTGTTTGTATGTGTGTGTGTGATGTATTGGTGTGTGTGTGTGTATATGTGTGTGTGTGTGTGTGAATTGTCTTTGGCTGTGAGAGACTTTGTTTATATTTAAGAATAAAAAGGAAATACCAAAGCCCCTTTGAAGCAAATTGTTTCATTCTGCAGGCAAATTTATCATAAATTCACCTACTTTAGCACAAATGAGCCTTAAAAATATGTATTTTCCAAGCTGGTTTGGCTAATCCGCATTCCAGAGATAAATAGCGGACGATGCGTTTACCAAAAACGCTTCCTACAGCTGCTATACTGAGTGACCCATCTCCTCTTCCTGCACCATCTCTGGTATAAAACATCTCGCTACATGACAAACACTTAAAAACACTCACACTCATGCAGAGCGTGTCATTATAAAGATGACAGAAATAAATGTGAGGTGTAACAGGTTAATTAAAACAGACACTTCGAAACAGTGTGCTTTTATTAAACCACTCTGGTTTTAAACGAGAAGATAAGATGTGAGGTCACGGCGTGACCAGCGAACTCTGTGTCTCTATAACCCTGTGTACGTGTGTGTTATCTGCAGACGTGTGACTATGACCAATTCTGTCACAATCATAAGAGCCCTTTAGGAGCAACAGCTCAACACGCCACATTTCAAGAGCTTTCTTCCTCTCTGCCTCCACTCTCTCCACTTTCTCCTTCCCTCAAGGTGACCCACATAAAACCATTGCTGCCAGTCTACAAACGCCGGAACGTTCTAGTCAACTGTGCAGAGCGTGATAAACCAGCATTCAACCTGTTTCTGAAACTGCCAATCAAACAAAACTCTCACAGAGTTTAACCTCAGTGAACAGACACCGCAGGGCTGCTTCTGCCTGACTTTAACCTGCCAATTCAATAATCTATCAGTGTTAGTCAGAGGAACACTTCAGAAACATCACTGTCATAACTAGCTCAATCATAAATCATTAGACTCAGACGACAAACAAGACTGGCAACCCACACACATCATGTTACAGCCTCGGGTTCAGTCTAATACGAGTTCCTGTGAAGATAAAGAAATTACTCATCAGTTTTATTTATTTATGAAGAACTTAAAGAACTTATTAACAAAAATACAGGGTCTAATTTTTGCAGCTGTTGGTAGGAAGCGCTTTTGAAATGCAAACAGACGGAATCACTGAAAGCATCAACAAAAGCGAAGGTTGCGAAAAGCTGCAAAATGCAGAAACGGTCGCGCTGTCACAGACGGAGAGGAAATAGTACCACTGTGAGGAACAAAACGGCAAACAAAGACAGGAAATGAAGTCAAACAGAAGTGTTGTCTGGGGTACAGGTGAGAGACAGCTGCTAAAGTAAACAATGTGTGTTAAATGTGCTGTTATCTCAAAGGCCAGGAAAAGTTTTAATATAAACACATATTCAAACACTTACATAGCACAAAATAAACAGTATGAAGAGAAACAACGATCTTCCAGGTCTGAGAGAGAGAGAGAGATACACCAAAAGGACATATAGCAAAAATAAACTGTAAAGAAAAGAAGAAAGGTAGAATGTTCTAGGTCTGAGAGTGAGAAAAAGAGAGAGAGAAAGCGAAAGAGAGAGAGAGAGAGAGAGAGAAAG